>JXSR01S040769.1:2187-17769 GCA_000969725.1 Ophiothrix spiculata | reverse complement strand
GAAATGCTGCCGCGTCAGTATATTTAATTATTAATTATTTTGCATTTTGGCTAAAAAAGCAAGTTTTTTCCCGTTGAAATTGATGCTCATTTCGTCATTTATAAATTTCGTTACACAATGTTGAATTTATCGTAATATAGTCTCTGAACCAATTTGGAGCACTCACTTCATCTCACAGTCAATTAGCGGACCTACAGCGAGACATCTATAGAAGAGTTTGCGTGAATAGTGTAAGTATGTCGTAACAAGGACTATTTAAATAGTCCTTGGTCGTAAGTATGTCGTCTTCTACTGATCTACGCATTGATCACCTCCGTTGCACTCTGCAATTTCTCGGACGCCATTTTTGCTAAAATGTGAATTACTTATGCTTTTTAAAAGTTCTATGATAAACTAGCATGAAATACAAGCGAGCGATTGAAGAAACGAATTGGCCAAAAAGTGAGCAGATTATAGTTTCAAACAAGTAGTTGTATATCGAATAGTATGGCGATTGGATGTACACAAAATCAATGAGATAAATTGATTTGGTAGTGTAAATACGATGCCAAAAACGAAAGCGAATCGTCAGCAATGGGTACAAAATTCAGCTACCTTGACATCTTTCTTGAATGGTCGTATGCAATTTCAAATATTGCACTATCGATCGTGCTTGTACACGAAAGAAAAACGAAAGCAGTTCATTTAATAAAATTGGGTATGCAACCTGTTTGTTGATTTTTGTTTTGTTTCAAAGTCAAGTTGGTGTGATGCTTAAGGAGAGGTTTTTGCCGACTATCATGACTATACAGATGAGATGAGATAAGATTTGTTTTGCTTGGTGTTTTACCTGCACTGTACTAGATATCATTGCCGTGCCCGTATGCTAGTATCATATAGGGGAATTCCTGTACAGAATTGGTCCTGATGATGTTGCCCTGAATTTTAAAATCAATATTTGACAATTGAGGCTTGAGTCAGTAAGCAATGCATGCATGTACTTTTTGGGTTTGGTTGTTGGAAACTAGAGGGGAGCGTGGCCGAGCGGTTAGAGCACGGGTCTCGTAATACAGAGATTGTGGGTTCGAGCCCCGGGCCGGGCGGTTTTCATCTCCTTGTTTCCTTGGGCAAAAACTCGCCTTGTTTCCTTGGGCAAGAAACTTTACTCTACTTGCTCCGTGGTCGGACAGTCACGTAAAGCCGTGGGTCCCCTGTGCGAATGCTCCTTCATTGGTACCATTTATTGCAGCAGTCAATTGGATATCGATTATGGCCGAAATATTGATGAAAATAATTAATAATTAATAATTAAAAGTCACCTCGTCCATTTTTTTAAGCTTGCAACAGGAAACTCGGAATTAATTGTGAGCAGCCTTAGTAATTTAGTTATATAAATTGAATTATACCTTACCTGTTATTTCAATCTGTATTTTAATGACTCCAAAATGATGATTTTTTTCGAAGTAAAATTTCCTGCCTGCTCTTTTCCGCTGGTTTGTGTTGTAAATATTAACAATTGACATCACTCGCACTGAATTACACAAGACACACATACGCAGTCGTAATTTTTTTTCTTGTCGTTTAAGAATAATGTCAGGAAGTGTACGGCGCATTTCGTTTTGAAATTTTAAAACGACTGTTGCTGAAACCTAATATGAGAATGAGTCCATCATCTCTGTGTCGTAAATCAATCACCCACAATGCTCTGCGTAACATTTCTGCTTCTTCTGCCGTGCTTGTAAGTTGTAGCAGTCGACCCATCGTAGCTGTATATTTTCCTCTAATTTCACGGTTTATAATAAAATTTTCCTCCTAAAAGTAATAGGTTAGACAAGACTTCATTAGTTACAGACATAGACATCGCAAATAAATGAAGAATATAAGTACATTTCAGAAAAATCAACACTTTTAAACACGTGTATTACAGGTATCATAGTACTTTTGTATGAATCGGAGGTACGACGATTCATAGTTAGGAATAGGTCCTTGTACCTTGTAGAACTTCCCTCCAAAATACTCCTGTTGAAGTTTATACTGGAGGTGAGAAGAGTGGTTGACCTAACATTTGACGGATGGGACGATTTGGACAGCTGATTTGAAGCTGGCCACAGTTAACTGGTTCACGCCCTAACGCCCCTTGACCGCAACGGCGCAATGGCCAAAAAAATGCCCCTTGACCGCAATGGCCAAAAATTGGCCAACCCGGTTTTTCTATTTTATTGTTCAAGTTGCGCACATCGATGTTTGACAAGAGCAAGAGCATTAGTTCCACTTTAACTAAAACATTAATTGCAACGACTAATAGGACATTTGGACTTGAAAAATTAGAGATTTGTAAGCATTGTTTACATCATTTTGACGCCATCTTAGTTTGTCAAGTATGTTGAATTCGGCAGTCCAAAATTGGAATTTTGTCGATTTTTGGTACATGAAAGCATTTGATTATGAATTCTTCTTGAGCTGAGTGCTATTTGATAGTGATCACATACGTACTTGTATCATTGATTGATTGATTGATCTGTTGCTTCAAGAGGTGCATCTGCTTTGTATTTCAAAATTTTGTCGGCGTTTCGCAGAAGTCAATGACTGTTAGCCCAGACCCAATATGTAATGAAATGGACTTATGGGTCTGGAAGCTCAGACTAGCTTAACCCTAGTTCTCCGAAGCTATTTTTTGTTGCACTGAACTCGTGCCTCATTATACTATATGAGGCACTGATGCCGAATTCGGAAGCCTATACCTTAACTTAGGGCTAGCGTTCCGGAATTTGTAACGCACCTTATGGCTACATGTGACAATATGACTCCAAACAAATTGGCTTGATTACTTCATATAATTGTTATCAAACAAACTTACTATTCACTTTGGTCATTTGTTTCCACTAAAGGCGATATCTGGATGTGATTTTTCTTGTCTACAAATGCGTTCCCGGTGATCAAAGGATGTCAACAAAACATTGTCACGTTGCAGATTGCATCATGGGATTTCATTAATATTAATGTGACGTCGTTTGGCGATACCATTATTTCATAGATGTTTGACTTATCCAGCCACGTGTTGAAAACAGGCGCTGCAAGGTCTTTAAATCACCCCTTCTAATCAGTTGATTAAGCTGGATCTGGATTTATATACTTTGCAACACCCCAATTTTGGAGTCAAACGCAAAGGTGGACCAACGGCTTAACGTGACTTCCGAACCACGGAGCAAGTAAAGTTTCTTGACCAAGGAAACAAGGGGACGAAAAACCGATTACGAGACCTGTGCTCTAACCGCTCGACCACGCTCCCCTCTTATATCATTCAAAGCCATATTGGTGATGTAATCATCAGGGTCATTATTATGGGTCAGTTGTTTGGCATACGGTATCTACAGAATCAGTATAGTTCCCCGCACGATCTGTATGAACAAGATTATCAATCACAGTGAATCAGATCATGTTTTATGATCAAGGTAGGACCCTCCCCTATCCAACGACACCAAGATCATCAAAATTGGCCGAGGCGTTACGTAATTATGACGTCATAAAGTACTTTCGGATTGGCAAATCAGGCAAAATTGCATTTTGGCAAAATGGCCACCAAAATTGAAATTTTGCTATAAAAGTTCTAAATAACGGATTTTCGTCCCGTTTTTTGCTAATTAAGAATGGAGATGATTCTAATATATGATTATTTATGTCTTGTAAGTTTCAGTCTTAAAGCATGTATAAATTTTTCAAAATGGTGACTTAAAAATTTCATGGATTTCACCCCCCCCCCTACACCCCAACTTTGACGGCCTACCCTAACCCCACCTTACGTGATACCCCCCTATTTTTTTCATCAAAATGACCGCAAAGGATGTAAAAGAGATTAGCCAAATGCCTGGGGCCGGTTCCTTTTGCATTTTTATGAAGCGGGAAAAAAAAACTAAGGGAGGGGGGTTGCAACAACCCCCCCCTCCTTCGGAGAATAAGGGTTAATCATCGACTTGTTTTAAATTACACCCAGTTCTGGGAGGATAAATTTCTGAATAGGTAAGTGGTAAAAAAGGAGAAGTTTGGCATGGTGTCTGTATTTTGCTGTTGTCATTTGGCTGTCTCTGTTTACACCTGAACATCATTTGGTACTAAACGATAGGTGTAGTTTTAAATAAGACATGTAGACTAGTGACTAGTCTAGCGTATGGAAAATGTTTTTGTTTTCTACGTTGTAGAATGCGATCTTACTGCATTTGCAGTAAGTGATTTTTTCCCGTATCTGGTTGATATTTTTTCAAGTATGGATTATTTACTTCTACTTCTACATGTGTTCTCATCAAAGCCTTTTCAGCATCTAGATGAGCTCTCTGGTCCTAGAGAGATGATATACTTTTGATGGTGACTATGTACTCTGGTCCTAGAGTAGATGACGTATTTTGAGATACGGTCACTGTTGCCGGGAAGGTTCCCCTACTCTTATTTCGAACGGCCGTAGCCTAGCCCATGACATTCTTTTACATCCGACAGTGTGTCAGGAACACTTCAGATGGGACAGAGGGCTTTACATGCCCTCCGAAGCACGAAGCAAGTAGAGCAAAGTTTCTTGCTTAAGGAAACGAGGAGACGTACCGAGAGCGGAGACCGGGACTCGACCCCACGACAGACGAATGCATTTGATTATGAGTCCAACGCTCTAATCACTCGGCCATGCTCCCCTCATTTAGATCATTTAGATGATCAAGTACCTCATTCTTGTCAATGAACGTTTTCTCCTAGTCCTGGTTGCATTCACTAACTTACTATTCACTTTGGTCATTTGTTTCCACTAAAGGCGATATCTGGATGTGATTTTTCTTGTCTACAAATGCGTTCCCGGTGATCAAAGGATGTCAACAAAACATTGTCACGTTGCAGATTGCATCATAGGATTTCATTAATATTAATGTGACATCATTTGGCGATACCATTATTTCATAGACGTTTGACTATTCCAGCCAGGGATCATAAGCAGACGCTACTTGTTGACCTAATTAAAATCACCCCTTCAAAAGCAATGGATTTTGCTATAACGTTCAAGGCCATATTGGTGATGTAATCATTAAATGGGTCATTTGTTTTGGCGTACGGTAGAGGTTCTACGAAATTTGAATAGTTCCCCGCAAGATCAGAATTGACCTTCTTTACAAACCTGACGAATTTCACAAGTCAATATCTTCTTTCAGAGTGCATATAAATTTACCAAAAGTATGTCAGTATATTCTTATAAGTATTTACCAGGCTATTCAGTTGAATTTTATGCATTATTTTGAAACGAAATGTGTCAAAAATCCAAGATGGCGGCCGCCATGTGGTCTAACAAAAAAGTTGGCAAAATTTGGTTTAAAAATTACTCTAGCAATTTAAAATACTCACAATATTATTCCACAACCATTGTGGATCATTTCAGTGAATGTTTGGATCATTTATGTTAACTTAGTAGACTAAAAATTGATGAAACAACTTTTACAACTCATGTACGATCTCAATTGACTTTCTTGTGACTCTATTGAAGAGTCACTTGGGATTAACCAAAATGGTTGTTTTTTACCCGGCTGAAACATTTTATGAATAATTCAATTTATGACGTTTCTCGCTTTTCACTGGCTTTCGACTCTCGTGTATTCCACGTACGCTCGGTCAGATCAAGGACTAAAAAGAAAAATAAAGAATTAAAGTAAGTAGGCATGAACAGTTCATGATAATTACTTTTATGAACAAATTACAAAAAAAATATGTTTTATTTGGATTGTCATTAAATTAGTGCCATTTTAAAGGTGCAATTCATGATTTTGAAATGACATAAACCTCGCCCCTTTTCTTGCTAAATAAAAAGAAGAGTACAATATAAATATACTGAAATTTTCACTTGATTCAAATTCGTTTCCAAGTTACAAGCTTTTGATGAAACAACTTTTACAGCTGGTGACTGTACGATCTCAATTGACTTTCTTGTTACTCTATTGAAGAGTCACTCGGGACTAACCAAAATGGGTCCGTTACTGAATTCGCCATCACCAACTAACGTCGTCGTGCTTATCGTGATCTCCCTTCATACTTTCCCATGATTTTGCAAGAATATCAACAAAACATGATTGTTCGACTAAAGCAGTGGTGGGCAACCTTTTTACTACCGCGGGCCAAAAAAGAGTTCTGATATTTTTCACAGGCCGCATCCAAAGTACTAAAAGAGCTCATTGAGACTTACATTAAAGAATACTTGGTTTAGTCTAGTACGGGAGGGCATTTTAATAGTAGACTGATATCATTTTTTACTTTCACCTTTTTTTGGCGTATAAATGATAAATCCTGCAGTCTCTCTACACATTTTAAAAGGTGCGTCAAAAAATAGTCTGAGAATAATAATTATCATGATTATTGTACCCTTTTTAAACTTTCCTAATACACACCTAATGCCACCTTTTTTTGCAAGCAGTTACCACTTTGAATGCCCATATGTTTGATCTCCAGAAGGCAAACTAGCAAAACATTTCTGGAGCAAGTTAAAAATTAGTAAAAACATGTTTTGAAAAGGAAGACCTAGGACACTCTAGCTCGGTATGGGAAACAAATTACTTTCTTATATATATATAAATGTATTTCGTTCATATAAGTTTATAATAACTATTTAAAAAATAATTTGATAGTTAACCCGTCAAATCATCAGCCACCAAAATCTCGCTACTAGGTGTTGATGTACGATTTTGTTTAACTTTGGAAGAATATTACCAGATATCCGAGATGACAAGTTTCTTCCATGAAAAATATGACTTTTTCTTTGGAGCTACTTTTTTCAAATAATTGTACATAATATTTTTTTTCTTTGTGGCCTTGGCGGGCCGCACAAAAAGAGCTTGCGGGCCGCATGTGGACCGCGGGCTGTAGGTTGCCCACCACTGAACTAAAGAAATAATAGTCCATGGAATCTTAGTAACCATTCCCACTTCGTTAACTTTTAACTGATAATAACATATCGAAAAAACATGAACATCAAATCCAAACAAACATCACAAAATCGCATGCCCTGCCATTCAAGCATTCTTGCTCTTACGCCAATTGATTATTAGGACGATAGACTCTTTTTAATTTCCGAAATGGGCATGTGTGATATGCGACGTTTCATATTCATCCGCCATAAATATTCATGATATTCGCCATTTTCAGCACGTTGATAAATTTTCACACCGTGAAGAATCCATTTGCATCGAAGTGGGGATGAGGCTGTGACTATTTGTTTTGAGGGGATGGTTATCATAATGATCTTTCCTAGTGATTCAGCTAAATATGGACGCCAATTCAGGTCAGAAATGAGTGATTCTAGGTTCGTAATTTGAACAAAAATCAAACATAGGAACACAACGGTGAAATTTTAATTGCATTAGCAAAAATTAAGATATTATGTTAGGAAATAATATTCCGAAAAGACTGCCTTTGTGCACGACTGAAAATATTGACTTTTCGATTGAATATCGATAAACATACGGACAAGTCCGATAGACGCCACCTTTTATATCCCATAATATGTTCCGGTAGTCATCGGCAGGGGGAAATATTAAAATTCATTCACAAATTACACCTCAGTCAACTTCGATGTGAGCGGACTTTGCCGACACTGGCCGAAGAGATTTGAAGAGGTGAATGACGTCATTATCAATTTGGAGCGAAATTCGGCTGCTGTGACAAATCAACTGTTTACCGTAATTGTATCCAAGTATACCAATTAAAGGAACCCTGTCTGATTGGGTCAACTCTTTTTCAAACTTTCTTGAGATTTTGGTACCAAAATATTCCATATATTTTTCTCATTACCCATGTGAAATTTTACAGTTGAAACGTGTCCCATTTCAGAGATATAAATGAAAATTTGTTTAATAATGGTAACCATAAAATAACCGATGCAGTAAAAGTATTTAGGCAAGTGGAAAATACAAAATTGCTCATAAATTCAAAACGGTTAGTCTGATTAAACTGAAATTTGAAATTGGAACATCTTAAGTGGTGGTCTTTCTTATGACAGTAAAAAGTAAAATTTGAAAAATCGGACCATGTAAAAAAGAAGTAAATTTTCAATTCCTTAAATTTACCAATCACTGCTGGGGGGGGGGGGGGGGGTTACTTACATTGACAAGGTATATATGTGCCTGCTTTTGGGGGTGATTTTTCTAGGATTTTGGTATATTAATGGGTGTTTTTCTTCTCAGATGAAAGCACCCAATTTTCATAAATTGGATGCTTTTGGGAAAATTTGCAAAAAAAAGCACCCAATTGGAGTAAAATTGGGTGCTTTTCCGTTAAAATTGGTATACTGATGGGTGGGTTTTTGAGCCAAAATTAGGTATAGGGATGGTCAGTTTTTCGGAGTCTGGCAGGCACATACCCGTACAAAAAATTTTGAAGACCCCCCCCCCGGGATCTGGCTCCAGCGATCGTAGAATGCAGAAGCCACTTGCTTAGTGCACATTTTGGAAACTAGAACAACTTTGAAAGAACTCTCATATATCTCATATACCTGTTGCAACCAAGGTTACGTTGTTTAATGCTACATGTGTCATCATACTCCTCTAGGGCTGCAAATTATGGGTGATCTCACTGGATATGGAAAATAAAATCAATGCATTTGCAACCTCATGCTACAGAATCATTATAAAACATGTTGATCATATTCTAAACAAAGACATCTATGGGATGACGCAGCCTCTGATCCACCTGGTGAGACAATACTGACTGAAATTCCATGGTCACCGCCTAATGCCAAATGAAAAACTTGCTGGAAGATACTTGTAACCTCTATATTCCAATCTTTGGCAAAAGGAGACCTGGGGTCGATTTCACTAACATTACGATACATCGTAGCTAACGAAGGGTTCAGCTCGTAACTATAACTAGACTTCACAAAGACGTGAAAACCCTCTGTAAGTGTTCACCCCATCGTAAGGTATATGAATTATGTATTAAAATAATCAAACATTTTGTTAACGCTGCGTCGGGTCAAGAGGTGGTCGTAACTAATGATGGGTTCTGGTCTTACGATGGGTTAACTACGCATTTTAACGTTAGTGAAATCGAACCCTGGCTGTTCATTCGCTTTGTATCTTGCTTAACAGTTGATTACAGATGATAAAGGACCAATGCAGGAACAACAGATTGATGACATTGGGGCACTTAAGATTTACAATGGGGAAATACCCTGAGAAATGTGGACACCTTCCTCGTGGGTTGGGCATCTACAGGGAGAGGGCAACTACCACTTGGAACACCTACCTTATGGAATACAGAGTACTTATTTTAGGGCAACTATCTTGGGGATGCAGAGTACTAATCTTATGGCACCTATCTTGGGGAATGAGGCACATACCATGAGCGAAACATACCCTGGCGATACAGAGTACCAACCTCGACAATTGAGGTACCGGTACCTACCTTGGCCTGGGGGCATCTACCTTTAGAGATGCTGCCACTACCTCAAGAAATCTGGAATCTACCTCAGGGATAGAGCTCCTACGCACGGAGGATAGACCTCAGAGTAAATGTTGACCCAATAGGGGTTAAAATAAAACATTTAAATATAATTTAATGTACAAAATATTCATTTTACCAATCATTACATGGGTAAGATTAGCACATTGAGTATTTACTTAACCAGTAGCTTAAACCCCTAAGCTTATACACAAAAGACTTATTTGACGCTCAACATACGCATTAAAATAGGGTTGTAAAAACAAAGAAAAACTGTGGCAGTCGAATTTGATGAACTTTTTTTATTGAAAAACATACATGTACTATGACGACCAAATTTGATAAAACAGGTTTTTTCAATTTAAAACCAGGTTTATTATAAAATGGCTATGGGTCTGACAATCAAATTGCATACCAAAAATAGGTTTCTCAGTTGATAAACCTGGTTATCAAATACTATATATTTTTATTGGCAAACCAGGTTTACAAACCAGGTTTTTCTGTTCTATTGTGCAATAGTTTGCCATATTAGAAGCCTCCATTTAGCAGTAAAATTTTATTGGATTTTTGAACAAAAATTATTGGATTTTGAAAAACAAATTGATGCACAATTTTCATGATACCACATACAACCATACCCACTTCCACCCCTGGCAAATTAGGTTTCATTTTATTTAGGTTTTATTCTAAATTTCTTGAAAAACTAATAAATTACCTACAAAAACATACCAAAATTATGACATTTCATTGGATTATTGATAAAAATATTACAAACATTGATGCATAAATCATTCTTAATGTAACAAATCCACCTTTTAGGGTGCATACATTATAAAGAAGATGATGCAAGTTTATTGTCCTATGATCACATGGTATTTGAAGATCACAGAAATTACTTGACTTAAAGGACTTGTATCAACTATGTCATTTTTGTAAAATTTTGCTTTAAAACAGATTTAAGACCGTGCAAAAGTAGATATTCCTGAAGTGGATAGATACGGTGAACAAAATAATGATGTCGGATTTGAACAAAATGTGTAATTTTAGCCAAAATTGGTAAAAAAGATGAAAATAAAGGAATACGATTTTTGCTCTCCCCACCTATTTTAATCTAACTAAAATTGAAGGTATAATTAAATTAAAACTATTTTCTTTTTTAGAAATATATGTCTATGACCAGTTTGATTAACATTTTTAATTTGTATCTTAATTTTTGAAAAATAGTTTCTCATTTATACACAAAGCATTTCCTAAAATGATGGATTGATACCAGTCTTAACCAATACACCCAGTAAATGCTAAGTTGGTGTTTCAGTCCCGGTTTCAGTTTAGGTGTGTGTTCCGATTACTTCTTCAACTCCTTCATTTTGCGAAATCAAATTTGAGATTTTGATGCCACAATGAGGCCTATATTTTTTTCATAACCCCTGCAAATTTTCACTCCCATATGTTTAAATTTGTTGGAAGAGATATGGTCAAAAATGCAAAAATGTATATGTTAAATTTCTCATGAGAATAGGACAAAAATATATTTTTTTAAATAGAAAGTGATCAATAAGAATAAATAATTGCACTCCTTCATAGAATTCCAAACATTATTTGTTTTCTACTGTATTAGATAGCACGATGGTTATAGCTAAAATTGCTGGGAGCTATTGTCTGAAAGGTAATCATTTTGCATGCACTGACAAATTTGTATCTTCAGTAGATAACATGATATAAAGATATATCTCTACCTTTAAAATCATGCTTGTTTCAAGTTCAGAAGTTGAAGTGGAATAATGTCAGAATAGAGACACCAGACTCTTACATTTTACATTTCCATCTGCCCCGTTACTCAGAGTGACATGGTATTGGCCATTTCAAAAATTGAGGCTTGCATTACTGAAGTTCACATGTGGATGATTGCTAATTTTCTCAAGTTAAATGCAGAGAAAACGGAAGTTTTGTTACTTGGTTTCCGTGCACAACTGGACAAGATAAATGTTTCTTCTATTAATATTGCTGGTGTTGATGTTGCCATAAAGTGTGATCCAATTAAAAATCTTGGTGTTTTCTTCGACACAAGTATGTCAATGGCCACTCAAGTTGCTAGAGTAACCAAAGCTGCATACTTCCATCTTGTAAACATTGGTAGAGCCTGTAGACTACTTAGTAAAGCGGCCACTAAGACGGCCATTCATTCTCTGGTGACATCGCGTATTGACTACTGTAATGGTCTGCTTGTTGGCATTAACAAGAAATTACTTGTCAAACTTCAGAACATCCAACGTTCGTCTGCGCGACTTATCTGCAGAAAACGCAAGTTTGACTCAATTACATCTGAACTCATCAATGATCTTCACTGGCTCCCAATCAAGCAATAGTTTGCAAATATGCAAAGAAAGGCATGCACATTTCAAATCTGTAAAAGTCTCATTTTCGTTAGATAAAACTTGTTAGATAAAATGTTTTTGCCCTGTGTCTTAAAGGAGCATGGTCCGATTGCTTCAACTTTTTTTTAGAACTTTTTGAGATTTTAGTACCAAAATATTGGCCATATTTTTCTCATAGCCCAGGTGAAATTTCACAGCTCAGCTATGTACCGTTTTTGAGATATGCATGAAAATGTGTTTAATTATGGTAACCATAATTAATTCATACAGTAACCGTATGGGCAGATCTGAAATATAAAATTGCTCATAAAATCAAAACCGTTTGACCAATTGACCTGACATTTGAAACTTAAATCTCTTTTGTGGTCATCTTTCATATGACATTGAAAACTTAATTTTGAAAAATCAGACCAAGCTCCTTTAGGGCAAAAATGTCAACTTTACTTGAAGTTTGTAGTGAATGGTTTATTACCCAAAGTTCCTATGAAAAAGTCTTGACCTGAATAGTTTCATGTTTTTGAGTAAAGTAAAATGTTGATGTTCAGTTCATTTACACAAGAAATTTGTTAAAAGTTACAAACTCAGATGGAGCCATTATATCTGGTTCCATGCATGACTCAGCTAAAACAATACAGTGAAGTAGATCAGCCATGTACAAATGACCCAGACCAAGGGGCACAACAAACATCAGTATATTGAAAATTGAAACTTCAGGACCGTAGTTCAGCTTATTTGTTAAGCCAATTGAATTTGTTCAATGTTTGTGCATGGCTTCAGCTGTTAGTAGGCTCTTGTCACTCAATTCTCACTTTCCTGTTTCCCTAATGGTTTGAAATGATCAAATAATTTGTCAGTTTCTGATATTTCACTATTTCACAGTTTTAAATGTTTTTTTAGTAAGTGGCAGTTGATTTCATGCAGTTTTTGCCCTTAAATACAATATTTTAAGAACACATTTAGTAGAAACATTTAGCTCCCATGCTACCTGTAATTAGAGAATAAAGGATAAGATTTCTTGTTTTGCCTGTCATCTATCGTCTCATAATGGATGGGCGTACATTATTTTGAGTAATGGGTGCCCCCGCAGGGTTTTGTCCTTTCCAAAAAATAATGTACGCCCATCCATTATGAGACGATAGATGACAGGCAAAACAAGAAATCGCTATCTTTTATTCTCATTCTAAGTCACAAATATTAGTCATTTATAAACCAAAAAACGATGTTAATTATTGCCAAAAACTATTAATATTATCGTACACCCCTATTGAAACATGAAATATTCCAAACCCAGTAAAGCTGTTCGCGTCGGATGTGTGCGTATACCTGCATCGCGCCGTGATTTTGAACGCGCGGCTCCACTGCGTTTCACGCTGAACGCACTGTCATCTATCGTCTCATAATGGATGGCCAAAATTCCTTATAAGGAAGTTAAATCGCACTAAGTGACTTAGAATACTGTGTAAAAAAGGGGAATTAGATCATTTCTATTTCCCTAACAGAAAAGAAAGTAAAGTGATAATTTTCAAAAAAATATATATTCAGTGTGGAGATTGCGCTGCAACAAGGTAATGATGTTAAGTTATTGGTTGTTATTGTACATGAACTACATTCCCACGCTCAACATCCCCTCAAACTCATCAATCCCCTTGTTTTTCTTGAAAAAAAAGAAAGAAAGTATTAGAGTTCGGCCTGTTGCGCCAGTAGACATTGCAGGAATTATGCCATTGTTTTTGGAAAAGTTTGCTTTTATCTTTATCACTGCTCAAACCAGGCTTTGTAAAATTGGCATGTACCTGTCATTCTCTGTCAGAATATCACCTCGGACAAGGGTGACTTTCACTTAAGAAAACATGTCTGGCCAAGGGAGGGAAAAGTTTTCATTGTGTATTGTACTAAACTGTGGTTAATCATGCCCTGGTTTTGTATGGTCTTTTGATATACATGTATACATTTTAGTTGAATCAACAGTGTTGATTGGGTAGTGTGTGAATACTGACTGGTGACAGTCATTATGACCAGGTCTGTTTCCCTTTCTTTTTCAGAAAACGTGCCACATTTACACATAAAACTGTCTTGGTCATCTTGGTTTAACAAATCATTAAACAGCGGAATGATTGACACTATTGATAGTGAAACGTGCTGTCAATCAATCATGTAAAGAAAGTTAGAGGGTTGGGGAAAGTCAAGTTTGATCCAGTCAACAAATATTTAGACAAGTATTTGGTACAATGGTAACCGTACATTGTTGGGTAGGCTTATTTAGTCATTGCTACATATTTCTTTATCCATCTTGTACCGATTGTTAGGCATATGATTTAGGGATATCTGAACAGCCTACAGGTTTGCTAATGGACTATTTCTTCCAATAACATATGTCATAATTTTTGAATAGACTTAGTTCTAGTGGTGTTACCTATTTTTGTAAAATTGTCCCATAGTCTCTTGAGTATTCCTTTCATCTATGTTTGTTTTTATATTGATTAAGTTAACTATAGTAGGATAGATGATGGTTAAGTCCTTATGGTTCCCACATTTTAAGAATGCCTTAAGTTAAAGAGCTTCTCTGTTCAAGAAAAATGTCCATTTTCAGAGACAACTGCCAGTAAAAAGACAAAGATAATGGTGACCCTCTAGTTTCCTCACATAGTATTTTTGCTTTCCGTTTTGTATTTTTGACAACAACATCAACAACAATAATATGATAATAATGAAAAAAAAATTGTATTTATATACTCATGTAATAAAAGTGTCATAGCACTTGAGTTTATTATTACCTTGTTTTTAATTTCCACTGACACTATATATTACAAGCTTAGATGTAAACTTATCTAAACTAATCATTGGTTAACCATAATGTTCCCCTAACAGCTCCTCAGTGTACATGGGTTGACAAAGCAATCTTAAAATATCTTGCCCAATGACAAAGCCCAGTGGCTATTATAGTGGGACTGAAGCCCATGACCAAATGATTTGTTGTACTTGACCACACAAACTTTCATGATCTAACACCGTCTGCTACAATTTAAATCAATAATCATAAGGCTCCACAAATAACATTTGAAGAGCTTGTTTCCAAAAGGGATTTAATCAACTTTTGGTCAAATTGAGTTATTGGGGCCATGTGTAGTACTATAGTAGTAGTTTAATGGAAACAAGCAATTTTTCCTAAAAGTTGCTTTCATTGAGTCTACCAGTACACAAAAATCTGTGTTTGTTTCCAAAAGGGACTAAATCCATTTTAGGGTGTAAATAAAGCTCTCAATAAAAAAATAATCAGTAAAGTTTTGATTTCCATAAGTGATGTCACTGTAGTGAGAGGACTTATCCCTAACCTGTAAAGCAGTAAAAACTCAAAAATAAAATAAACAGTACAAGAAATTATCCTTTTGCTGATTTTTAGATGGATTTAGGCCCTTTTGGAAATAAACTCTAAATGAAGAGATCATTCCCAAAAAGAACATAAATCAACTTTGGGTAAAAAAATAGTTGTAAGTTCCATAGTGTAGTACTATAGTAGTAGTTTCATGGAACCAAATTATTTTTCCCAGAAATTGCTTTCATTGAGCTTACCAGTGGACAAAAATCTCAGTTTGTTTCCAAAAGGGCCTATTTAAAATCCATAGTTTATTTCCAAAAGGGCCTAAATCCACTGCCTAGTGAAAATAAAGCTTTACATAAAAAATGAACAATAAAGTTCTGATTTCCTTAAGTGTTGTCACTCTAGTTAGATGACCAATTCCTAAAATGTAAAGCAGCAAAAACTTGAAAAGCAAAA
>JXSR01S040768.1:56170-66377 GCA_000969725.1 Ophiothrix spiculata | reverse complement strand
TATTTTACTTCGGGGCGTATACTTACTACGGATTGGAAGTGCGCTTAAAAATGCTGCAAAACGCCTAAATGAAGTGAATGATTGTGACGATCTACCTGCGAATCATCGCTATACAAAAACAGTTTCTATAATTATAATTATTATTAACTCAAAACTGTGAAAAAGGACTTAATGCGCTTAAGTCTTCGTATGCAAATGATGATATTGAAGATTATAAATGTCTACATAATTCACATGCATGAAAGAATATTTAAATTGGAATTCAAACGAGTTGTTATTTTTTAAGCATTGATAGGTTAGGAAAAATAAGACCTGTTTTACTGTATTATATTTATATTTATTTATGTTTGCGATTTTTGTACCACATATATATGAATAAATAAATAACAAACAAAAACAAAAACTGTCGCTAGCTGTCTGATCAATAATATATTGGACTTCCGAAATATCCTTGATACATCAGGTGCAAAACCTTACATTACCTCATAATGTTCATAATCGACATCAAACACGTGGCTCTAATTGCTATGGTATGGAGACCGACAGCGGTTATTTTGCTTGCATATCGCTGACCGTACGCCTGTTGCACTGCAATACGTCAATCATGACATCACGTCAATTTAATATTGCATATGATATGGCGCCCTCGATCTGTATTAAACGTTATACAGTAAGTACCAGGGTTTAGCGCGATTTAAAAGGACAAAATGCGTGAAAAATCAGGTCGCAAAGTGCAAAAAATGCGCTAATTTACTACATGCGATCTATTTGGGCAATGCAATAAAGTGCCATGACAAACATTTCAGGGAGGATTCCAAGTCTAAAATAATTGTATTGACGAATATATATATATGCAGCGGTGGAAATACCCACATGATAGTCAACCCAGGGTTAGGCAACCCCGGGTTGACCAACCCTGGGTTGTCTTCCACTTAGGTTCCTATACGTAGAACATACTATTACTAGTAGTGAAAAGCAGGTAAATCATAATGTACTCAGTAGTTTTATAGCAGGTTGTACAATGTACACCCGGGGTAATCTTTACTCGCATAATTGACAACCTGGGGATGTTAATGTAGTTCATTTGTCAACCCAGGGTTATCATAGTCAGTTGCATTAACAACTTGAAGTTATTAGTGAAGTTCATTTGTCAACCAGTATAACGGGTGATATTTTATAGCAGGTAGTATAGTGTTTCTGTGTTCCCACACAGTCAATATCATATTTAGATGAATCATTTCTCTGAAAAACATTCTTCGCAACACTTAGCCTACCAACTACACAAAGGCATGGGAATGATGACATTGATAACAAATCACACTCAGCTTGAGTCGTATTATTTTTCTCCATATACACCTAAATACATATAAATCCACATAACTGACAGTCCGCTATTGTATTTTTGACCTACACTCTCTGCCAAATATCAAACGGGTGTTGCTGTCTACCCTGGTGATCTTCACTTCCGTACTTACCAACTTGAAGTTGTTAATGAAGTTCATTTGTCAACCCAGGGTTATCATAGTCAGTTTATATATTTTAAGCCTAGATATACTTTATAGTAGTATAATGTTGTATGTTCTACATATGACTTAGTACTAGTAGTAGTATAATCTATTATGTTCTACGTATAAGCACTAAGTGGAAGACAACCCAGGGTTGGTCAACCCGAGGTTGCCTAACCCTGGGTTGACTATCATGTGGATATTTCCACCGTTGCATATAGCTATATATATATATTGATGAACTCATTTTAAGGGTTTATGACGTCCATTTTCGATTTGCATGAACGAAAAAAATGTTTTAATGTTTTTGGGAAGACAAATATGTTTTTAATACGATGATTATAAGAACAAGTGGAACAAACCACGTAAAATATGTTTTTAGCTAATTTATGGGTCTTGGTTTGTTTACTGTCACTAAGTAATTTGACAGAAATTAATTGACTTCTGACAGAAATCATTGATCTGTACTAATATTACAGGCGTTTGTATTATGCCTATAATACCATTATCAACAGCTTATTATAAAATGCAAAAACACAGTGTACCCTCTCTATAAGCTTCTATAGGGGTGGGGGGATTCAAATATGGGATACCGATGTAAGTCTCACGCTCCGACAGCTGGTGTATTTGACACAGTGGTAAATAAAATAATAATGATGGCCTTTTTTGGACAATATCATTATATATTAAGTACCTGAGACAGGATACGATGATTGCCGAGTCCAGACTACATTTTAGTCCCTATATGAAACTTGGCAAGTTAGTAATAAGGTTGAAATTCAAAAATAGTACAACACTCAACGCAAATATTATGTGTTTACCCCAATTTACGAACACGCCGTAAGCTGTGCCTTGTATTTAGTTTACCGTATCTTGGTAATGGGCACAGCCCATTATATTCAAAATGCCGTTATTCAGAATTGCTAGCATACAAAGATTCTTGTCATTTGATTCATCATTTTTTACTCATCGGCAAAACTGCATTTTTTTATTTTCCATTGCACTATACTGTATTCTTCTGTCTGGACCTTTCAAGATATAGGCCTTAGATGACAAGAATCTTTACACGAATTATATAAAACAAATAATGAATGTTTGAATTCGTACACTGGAAAAGAATATTCTCATTCGATGAAAAATTATTTGTACACTGAATAGCGGACCACTTTTGTTAATTATTTTAAAAAGGCTATTCAGAATTTGGATTCTGATTGACGGGTATTCTGAGTATTGGGTGTTTCTGTTTACTCAGAAGACGCTCTATTCAGAAGGCTCACTACTCAGAATGTTGAAATTAGCCCGCTGTTCGGAATGTTTAAATTCTGAATAGCGGGCCTTCTAACTAGCGGATCTTATAAATAACGGGCTTTCTAAATAGCGGGCCTTCAAAAATAATGGGTCAATCGGCGCATAACAATTACCCATTATTCATTTCATGTCATGTTTATTTGGCAAAATCTGACAAACAATAACAAATCAATATACACAATAATCAATCATTACAGAGACAAAGGAATAACAATGCAAAGACATCAAAATGACCGAAATTCCAGGATGTCCCATAAAGTCTAGATGTGATTGTGTAGATTTATTTCCAATGGGGTCCTACAAAAAAGTGATGCCTGGGTGAAGGACAAGACAAGCAAAAGAAAAGGGGACACAGCACAAAGGAGAGAAGTTACACACGCAGCAGACTAATTGGGTCACCTCACTTCTGGCAAGTTGTTTTTCATGGCAAACTTATAAGTATTTTTGCTGGCCGAGCCTGAGCGAGGATAGCTTTAGTGACCAAAAGTCAAAATGACCTTTGACATGATATCTATATTTCCTTATTTTTATTTATTTTAGCAGCAAAAAATATTCATGATAAAAAAATCAGTCAATATAATCTATGCAGGAAGTACAATTTATTAAATCTGGCTATTTATACATAATTATATTCTTAAAAATGATGCAAGAGCCAACAAAATTAAATAAACTTCTTCTTCTTTTCCCCTGGTAACAGCGCCCAATTTAATAGTAATTTTGGATAGCACACTCGAATAAACAGCTACAATTATCACTCAGTGTCCTTTAGAGGAAAAATTGATTGAAAGTCTTTGAATGGGAACAACTTTAAAATCTCTCGTTTGTACAATGTTCTGTCAGCCAGTTGGGGGGGCATATTGTTATTTATGACAGGCCTGATTTATAATTAGACTAGTGCAAAAGTTGAACTAACTAAACTACAATGAATTTGTGCAGAAGACATCAGGCGATTTTGTTTTTTGGTTTGCAGAGAGGTTGTCATGATATTGGTCATGCGTGGACTAGACGGAACCTTTAAAAATATATTTTGAAATTTTTGATGACTTACCCCGAAAAGGGGGACTTTGCGACATAACACTTTTCGAGAAAAATGTAATTGCCTTGATCAATCTCAAAAAGTAAGGTGTCATTTTAAAGCTTAGGAAATGTTATAACAGATGAAATGATAAAATAAAACTCGATATCATATATGTGTACCGCCGCGGCAAAAGGGTCCAGTTGTCGGCTCGTACATGTTGCTCCTTGTAGCATATCTAATGTATGGTATTTGTATACATCAGATATGCTACAATGAGCAACATGTAGGAGTCGACAGCTGGACCCTTTTGCCGCGGCGGTACACATATATGCAAAGTCCCCCTTTCGGGGTGAGCCATCACATAAATGTTTGCAAGATGTAATTACAGCTGATTGGTGCTTTGACACTCTATAAAAACTCTATAAAAACAAAGATAAAGCAAGACGCAGCTAGCATGAAATGAGTTCATACTGCAATACGGTTTTGGGGCGTTTTACGGCGAATCACTCTCGTGGAGTAATATTTGACTGCTTCTCAATTAAAAATGTTAAAAATGAAACTAGCTACTCCAATTTAACAATGCAATATGAAATCTTCATATTTTATTACACATCATAGCCCAATTTCAAGCTTTTTAGAGTAGGTTCTTTGGATGCCTCATGAGTAAATAGTCCACCGAATTGGCACGGCTTGGTTCTCAGTAGCTATTTAACGGTGTTTACCTTGTCTAATGCTATAATCGGAATAATTTTATACGCCACATTATACGTCAAAATATTATGGCGTTGATTCTGAAATTTTTCACTGTGCCATTTTCGCATTGTGTGCTCGTCCATAAAAAGCGTCGAAAAGGGTCAAGTTTCACCACTGGGCGTTGTCGACGTCTTTTGCAAAAAGAGTAGGGGAGACCGGGGACAATTGTAACACGGGTAAGTTGTAACAGGGGACCCCACGCCTAGAGAAATGGCTTAAGATGGTCATATTCAGCACAATATATGTGTCTATTTCTGCTGCACTATGATTTCCATCCTGATCACTACTGAATTCGGTGGACGAAATTTTTGGTAAAGCTCAAAAAACGATTTTTTTGAATAATAACTTGTAACTTATGAAAATTTTGATAGTTTTAAGAAAAAGATATGTTAATAATCATACATAAGCTAGTTGCTCTCAGAATTAAAAGACCACCCTAAGGTCATTCGGCAAACAAAACCCTAAACACATTACAAGTCTACTTTTATGCTAAATTTACTTCAAAGATGGCCACCCTGGGGTCAATTGTAACAGGCATAATCTCTAAATTTACTTGCTTGACTAATTCGCAATTGATGAAAAATAACAACATAGACAAGCAACTTTTACAACAAAAATGATTATAGTATTCCTCTAATCACACAAACCGAGTTATACTTGATTTCCGAAAACACTGTTACAATCGTCCGCGATTTCCATGTTCCCTACTATATATACCATTAGTTATTACGGTGTTACAACTGACCCAGTCACCTGTTAAACTGACCCGCACTTATGGGACAATTCTAACATCTGGATACTCATTTTCAAATCATTATTGCTACAAAACCACATACTTGACAAATTTCAAACCTTGTGGAACTTAGAGCAGATATTCATGTATGACTCTTTAAAAATAAACTTATTTTGATATTCTCCTAACTATCAAAAAAGAGTTGCACCTGAATTTCCAAAAACTGTTACAATTGTCCCCAGTCTCCACTATGTTTGAGACGGGCACCTAGACGTTAGGGAATAAAACAGAGTCCACTGAAAGGACTACTGAAACGGTCTTTTAAAGTTCAATTTTCATTTTAAATAAATCCGGGAAATTAGTACCATATAGCGTATCGTTCTTGTAAGATGCACCCATGCCATCAGTACCTTGGAAAATGGTTTATCGCGATCTTGAGCTCACAAATATGGCTTCAAAGATCAGTAAAATTACTGAAAAATAGAATTAGATCACGATTTAAGAAAATGCTAATGTGCAGGCAGTCACCAAGATAGCAACTTATTTTCAGTTTATTTTTCTCCATATGTAAAAACAAATGTAAAATCGAAAGATAAACAGTGGGAAGGATGACCAATGAAAACGATCGACAATGCAAGAAGAATACTGACCGCGACCCCGCGAATACATTCATTTTATGTGCAGGTCTAAATGAAGCTTTTAAACGCTAAGTTAACATGCGCAAAAAGGTTGTGATTGTCTGGTTTCGCAAAATATTCTGCTCGCGAAATTATTCCCGTTTACAGTATAAAGAATATTAAACACAGCTGACGGCTAAAGTTGATTTTATTGGATAGCAATGAGCAATGATTGTGAAATAGGAGCTGATCCAAGGAATAGGTACGGTATGTAAAAACATCCACCGTCAACATGGTCAAAATGGCAAAGAACCTGCTGAGTTAGTAATAGTAAATGTATTTATATTTGCCCAATATTTAATATATAGGCCTAACACGTTCCATTTCACTCAGCTTAGTACCATAGCTATATTCATACCCATATCTATACGCCTTTAAGGGTAGGATTTTTGTGGATAACGCAATTTAGGGTTACAGAATTTAATGGTGCGTGTTACTCCATTAGGGGTCAATTTTGAGGAGTGCGGGCACAAGTGGGTAGCACTTTTGTATGAGAGTAACCCTCCGGGCAGAAAACTCCACTCAGGCACTAGTCATCATTTTGTTTTTACTTGCACCGTGTACAAATTGGGCACCAGAATCACTGTACATATCTAGAGGATAGATTTTCCAGTTGATGTACACATGCGTTAACAAAGGTTTACTAAAAGTTTTATCTTACCTTGAATAAAAACTCCTAAACAAGGATTTACGTCAGGGGCGTAGCGAGGATGTCTTGCGCCCGGGGCAAGAAGTGAAATTGGCGTCCCCCTTAATCTAAATGGTCTACCACCCTTTCAGACCGTCAAGGTTCCGCTCGGATCCAATGAACTTTCACCCGAACCAATTCTACCGCTAAAAACCAATACCGGAACCTATGGTCGTTCTAGTTTCATTTTTAGACTAGCGAACCTACGGACTAGCAAACCTTTGGGTTGGCGAACCTTCAAACTAGCGGGCTGTAATCAAGCTACCTTAAATCATTTATATTTAACCCATGTCTTACCAAGGGGGTGAGGGTGTTGTTGGTTATCGCCACCACCCCTAATGGATGATTCTCTGTCGCATAAAAACGCAAACGAATACGACCTAAGGGATATGGGTAGTTGTAAGTTCATCCTTTGCGGTCATTGTAGCGAGAGAAAAAAACGTAGGTGCCACCTTCAGAGTCAAAGTCTGGAGGTAGTGGGGTGGTTGCCACCTCAGAATATTTCAAGTCACCATTTTCAAAAATATATGCATGGTATGGACCTAAAACTTACAGAACATCTTAGAAACACAATTTCCCTTCTTTATAAGTAACAAAACGGATACAATTCCGATATTTGGAACTTTAACAGCAAAATTTTCATTTTTTTTGGCCATTTTTGACGAAAATCGTTATTTTCCGACTCGGACGTACTCATGACGTCATAATTACGTAATGTTTTTGCCGATTTTTTATGATTTTGGTATCAATAAAGAGAGGAGACCCTACCCTATACTATGGTATCAAACAACTTAACTTTTGGCGGTTATATTTCAATTTCATAGGGGGTAATAACCACACCGCCCCCTGATAACAAACGTTACAAAATATACTTTGGTAAGACAAGGGTTAAGTTATTCATATTAGTAAACGCTATGTTACATTGCATTGTTTAATAATATTGCGTTCTTAATGTTGAATGACAAAGGTCTCCTGTATTTATCAATTTTGAAACATCACAACATCATTGTGTGACAAATTAAGTGACGAATATATGTTCACAATTCGTCATTCAGTATTCAAATGACAAATACAAAACATGAACTATTTACAGAACCTTTTTATTTAATTTGTCATTCAATTTTTCATGCAAAAATGCGTCGATCTAGTTACCACCATTGTATTCGGACCACGTTGCTTATGTAACTAAATACCTATTTGGTGACGATAAAAACGTATTTTGCGAGCACGACCGACCCTAAATTTGCATTTTGAAAGAATTCCTTTTTTGGCAAAATCTTGTAAAATCAGCTATTTTGGTTGATTGTTTAATTTTGACTAATTTTCTTTAAAAAAACATTTTGTGCAAATATTTAATTTGTTTCCCATTTTTCGAATTTGTTGGGCATTTTGTTCGACCCTACTTGAAAGGTTCGCCCATCCGTAAAACAGGGTATTTTTTTCGTCGCCTTATCCTCAAAAAGATTTTATCGACTAAAGAAATATTTCTTTTTAGGCTATACATGTATGAGCCTTTAAATTTGGTATGTCTGGCCAAAACAAAGACATTTTATTTTATAAATTAGACTAAAAATCGCAGACAATTTCCTCCCCAGATAGTGATTGTAAATTCTGGTCGTTGACCAGTGAAGTCAATCAGTGATTGCTTTATCTGAATCGGATGTACACACAAACTTGTTTACAAAAAATAAGCATCGGGGTTTAGCGTGATCGCACAAAAAGCACCGAATTTCGCGTTTTTATGGTGCATCGGGCTTTTTCAGATCCATTGAGAATGTTCACGATTTTTCCGAAAACACTTTTTTCCAGATGCCAATGCCAAATCACCAATAAACAAGGAAAAACTGATTCATTATTGTATGAACATGGGCTAAAACAGATGATTAACACATTTGTGTGTCATTTTTCAAGGAAAAATTGTGTTTTAAAATGAATTCATCAATATAATGAATACACCAGTACAAAAAAAAAATACTCCAATAGATCCGTTCTGTAAAATATAAATGCATACAAATCTTTGAAAATGCTTTCAAATCACTAAAAAGCATTTCCACGTTTATATCCCAATCAAAGTGTCACATTTGACCTTGTGGATGACTTTTTTAAACATTGTTAGATAATTTTTCTAGAGTCTAGTTGCAGCGGGGAGCTCATGGAGTTGGAGGTTTTTTTGTAATGGCTGTTTAAATATAGGAACTAAGTACTATAACAAGTCAACTACAAGGTCAAATGTGACACTATGATTAGGAAATTGACATGGAAATGCTATTTTAATGATGTGAAAGCATTTTCAGAGATTTGTATGCATTCATATTTTATAAAGATAATTAACGGAAGGGAAGAAATTTATAATCTTCAATATCATCATTTGCATATGAAGACTTGAGCGCAAAAAGGACTTTTTTGTCCGATTTTTCAAAATTAAGCTTTTTAATGTCATAAGAAAGATGACAACTCAAAATATTTAAGTTTCAAATTTCAGCTCAATCGGACAAACCGTTTTGATTTATGGGCGATTTTGTATTTCAGAGCCGCGTATACGTTACTGTGTAAAATCAATTATGTTTACCATAACTAAGTACTATAACAATGTCTAAAAAGTCAACTACAAGGTCAAATGTGACACTGTGATTAGGAAATTGACATGGAAATGCTATTTTAATGATGTGAAAGCATTTACAGAGATTTGTATGCATTCATATTTTATGAAGATAATTAACGGAAGGGAGCTGTTGGAGTTGGGGTTTTCTTACACTGGCGTATTCATATATATTCGTCAATATAATTATTTTAGACTCGGAACCCTCCCTAGATTTTTGTCATGGCACTTTATCGCGTCGACTAAAATAGATCGTATGACGTAAATTCGCGCATTTTTTGTACTTTACGACCTGATTTTCACGCATTTTTGTGCCATGTAAACAACTGGCCCCGCTATTGTCATTTTAAATCGCGATAAACCCCGGTGCTTACTGTGTAACGTTTAACACAGATCGAGGGCGCCATATCATATGCAATATTAAATTGACGTGATGCCATGATTGACGTATTGCATTGCAACAGGCATACGGTCAGCGATAGGCAAATAAAATGACCGCTCTCAGTCTCCATACCATAGCAATTTGAGCCAGGTGTTTGGTGTCGATTATGAACATTATGAAGCAATGTAAGGTTTTGCACTTGTTGAACCAAGGATATTTCGGAAGTCCGATAAATAATTGATCAGACAATAGCGACAGTTTGTGTGTTCGTTTGTTATTTATTTATCCATATATGTGGTAGAAAAATCGCAAACATAAATAAATATAAATATTTTATACAGTAAAACAGACCTTACTTTTTTTTTAACCTACCGATCAATGCTTAAATAACAACTACTCGTTTGAATTTTAATTTAAACATTCTTTCATGCATGTGAATTATGTTGAAATTTATAATCTTCAATATCATCTTTTGAATACGAAGACTTGAGCGCAAAAAGGACTAAAGTCCATTTTCACAGTTTTAATATACTTTGAATTTTAA
>JXSR01S040768.1:40051-51245 GCA_000969725.1 Ophiothrix spiculata | reverse complement strand
TTCCCGGAACACACTCCCATTTAAAGCAGTTATTTGGTTGCTTCGTAATGACAGGTATTTTAAACTGATCAACCCTCGGAATATTGTAGGATCTATTGTCAATAGTTGATTGTATTCTAGATATAAATTTTTCAAGTTTATTAAACCTGCGAATATTCTCTTGTCAAGTTCATCTAAACGATTATTTCTAAGCGATAGGTAACTCAAATTTATCAAACCATTGAATACTGAGTGAGGTAAAACAATCAAATTATTATCTCGCAGTGATAAGTATGTTAAGTTACTTGAATTTTGAAAAATGTCGGCTGGTAAACGTAATCATTTATTGTCTTCCAGAATTAGCTTTTGTAAAATTGGTAAGCGTTGAAATGGGTAACCATTGATTTGGATTAACTTTTTATCCTCTAGATCTAATTCTTCAATATTGCCTGAATAAAGAGTTAGAGCTGAGACATTTTTATCCGGGCAAACAAATAACACAGTTGTTGTGTTTAAGATGGCATTGCAGTGGCTGGGAAATACCAAAGAGCATGTAGAACTTGACTCTTCTTGACACATTACTGTTGAATTCATCTCCAATACCGAACAATACTTTATATTCCTTACCGGCATTGGCGTTTGCAAAGTTCCTGTTGATAAAATAACATTTTTAAAAATGCCTCTAATAATTATTCTACTATTGCCTTGAAGAAAGACACTAAACGTGTCATGTGTTAATTCAATAAAGCATTTTGGTTCAAGTTCAAATATTGCTACATATCTGTTTTGTTTAAGTTGTAAGGCGTTTTGTCTTTCCACAAAAATCAAATCTTGTCTGATCGAAAATGATTGAATCTCGATTAGAATCAGCGTATTATTCGCATTTTCAACTTCAATGCTGCACATTGTACGTCTGTTTCCAGTAAAACTAACAGTTCCATTCTCTGGATTATCACGTTGTAAGATGCAATATGTATCGTCGTTATCTTCTGAAGAACGAACGGTCCATGAATTACTTTTGGTCACATTGGCGCCACTTGCATATGGAATGGAAACGACTATCATACATGTATACCATATCCATATCATTAGGGTAAAACGTTTATTCCTGAGATCATCCATATTTAAATCAGTTCGACTGTACTGACATCGAATGCAATGTAAATGATGCAGGTGCCAAGAAGTTTATAATGATTCAAGTTTTCCAATGAATGAAGGTATCCAAAATCAAGCATAAACCCCGGTTTAAAGTACACTATCCACTAAAAGATTATCTGTGGACGAAATTAGATTAAGAGTATTCATTGACCGAGGTAAAACAGATCAAATTTGTTTGATCATCAATTTTTTTTAAGATCAAGCATACCAAGTTGTACTATATCTCCAAGTAGCAATACGAAATGACTCTTAAACGATTAGCAACAACGTTTTTTATGAAATGTTTCAAATTAATCTGCAACAGTGAATATATAGTTTTAAATCATTTTGTATAGAACCGATGCAGGCGTCCAGGCAGGTTGAAGTAAACAAGTATTGGGATACAAATAAAATCCATTATTCTCTGCATGTCTCCATCCAACCTGCGTCATTTGTAAGTTGATATTGATCATTGTTCCCAGTTCTATCGCAATTTATAGGTAAGGTCTGATTTTGTAATGGCAAGGACAATCGACTTATGAACGGGACAATTAATACATTCACCTTGTTCAAATGTTTTGTAAATGCATAACAATGCATTTGGCAGCATTTTGTTAACGATTTGTTAATTCTCTGGAGTCACTAAGCATAGCAAAAATCCATGATTTCTTTGCTTTTGTTTTTTGTCGTATATAAAAAAACAAAAGACCTTTAAGTATTTTGATTGACATGTCTCTTTTGTAGGGTATACTTCTTTTGTCATTTAAGATTTTATAAGCTATTGTAAACTATTTCTAATGAGATATTTTACAACAAATGTGAACTAAGGTAGTATATCGGTCGAATTTGTGTTTACATGCTAGTGTCATCGAATGGAATAACCAAATACAATTAAAAACTCCAATCTGTCTTTAGAAAAGTCAGTTGTATAACCAGTGTAATCTCTATAGTGCTAGATGAAACAGATTTTATAATTTAATTTGTAAGTCACATACTATAAGGAAATATGTGTCAATCTTTTGAACAGCTGTTCTTTGAGGAATCAAAAACCGTGTCATTTTATTATTTACTTTTATCTTTTAGATGATTGTAAATTTGTACATTGTGATGAGAGAAATGTGCGTGTTGAATTATATAGGTCAGGAAGAACAGCATATATGAAATGTGATAAAATGTGTGATGACTCACCCAGAAAAGGGGAATTTTGCGATAGAACACTCTTTAAGAAACTGGTAAAAATAGGCAGCCAACATAATTAAAAAATTTCCATCAGATTTTCTGATGTAAAATGTGATCGCCTTGATCAATTTCAACAAGTAAGGTGTCATTTTAAAGCAAAAATGATATCATCTGCAAAGTCCCAAATTTAGTGATGAGCAATCACACACGTGGCGCTGTACTTCAATAAATCATCGATAAATCATTGCAGCAAAAGAAGATTTTGAGATACAGTCAACTGAAGATGAAAATGACTGAAAATGGTCGGGAGGTCAATTTGAGATCCAGTAAAATGTTGATTCCTTAAAGTGTTTATTTTAAACAAATCAATTCTGTTTAATATGAAGAAGTACTTTATAAAATTACAATTTTAAGATTTTATAACCACGTCAGAATCAATTTGTGCTCAAAAAATACCCATGAGACAGTCACCTTTATTGGTAGAATGATGATATTTGTATAATATAATAAATTCCTATCCAATCCCATATTCAATGTTCTACATATTTGTCTTTACAGAAATTTAACATTTATATGTATTTTGTATTAATAAAACAATTCTTTGAGAGGTTTTAACTATGTTACCGGTTTGATAAACTCTCCATTTTTTTTCAAATGGTGGCTCTTTATACCAGAGTTCAAAATTCAATTATAATGATAAATCAAATTTATAGGTACTTATAACCGTGTTACGTGTTTGATGAACAGTACAAGATATAGTGGTTTCTGAATGGTTGTTCTTTTATATTGACTTTATAATTCAATTTGTAATCAACAAATAAGGCAGGAGATAATATGGAAGTTCTTGGTATCACGATGGGTAATTTTTATTGATTTTATTGCTTTAGAAATTTCTAAATGACAAGTTATAAATTTCTGTGAAGTAAAACTAAAAAAAAACAGATATAAACTTGAGACAAATGTTAATCAATTTAGCCGATCCACATACCGTTATAGCTCATTTCTTTCTTTCTCAGGCTACGAACTAATTGACAACTTATTGAGCTACCCTTTAAGGATGTACTATTAAAGGGTTGGCAGTGGACACAAAGTGGATTTTCTAAAGCACACACTCAATAAACTTCATATTTGTTGAGATGGTATATATTAAGTGTTAATTATATTTTTACGTATTCAGTTCATTTGTATCCATGGCAACGGTGACCATATTGGATTTTTCAAGGATAAAAAAGCTGAAGCTGAAATGTGTGTCCACTGCCCTTCCTTAACCTTCTTTTGTAACACGACCAATCAAGGGGGTGTTGCAACCACGCCAATAATTTTTTAGAACGGAACCCCCTATAAACTTGGTTTTGCTATCAATAGAAAGTAATGGTCCTCCCCTATCCAACGATACCAAAATCACACAAACGTAATTATGACGTCATAAATGTCTCTCAGGTCGAATTTTTTTATTTTTATTTTTGCAAAAATGGCCACTACAAAAAAATTATATTTTGCCAACATTGGCGTGACTCAGGAGTGGGATTCTTTTTGACCAATCTTTAACAATATCTCGAAAACTAAGAAGAAAAAAAATACGTTCCCAGATATTGCTTTCTAGGTTCTAAAAAGTAAAACAGTTCAAAATTTTACCAAAGCAAAGTTTAGTAAGCTTTCCTGTAAAATGTTGGGACAAAAACATGATTTTTGGACCTTCTTTGGACCTTTGTGCAATTTTTTTTTCTAAAAATGGCCTGACACAGCGTCGTGTATGGATTTTCGTATCATTTTACCCCTAATATATTGGTCAAAAAAGATCCGAATACGACCGCGCATATTGTATAAGTATGAAATTCAGCCGTTGTTTTGTGAATCAGAATTCTTGAATGTATGGTTTTAATGGCCAATTTTGTGAAAATAATGAATTCATAACGTAGCATTCTCGATTTAGAATTATTTTACCCTTCCCAAGTAGCTTTTCGGTAAGGTGCCACTGTAATACTCTGCTTTACCATGTTTATGTACAATTCTATATATAGGTGACATTTCAACCTGTTACAGAGATAGGCACTTCTACAAACTCTAACCTCCACATCCATTCCCACTCGCCAAACCCACCTACCATAACATATCTGGATCCATAGTACTCGATGCTGAAACATATCTTGATAAAGCTGTTTACTGTAACGAGTGACGCACCTGTTGCCAAACTCGATTTGCTGTAAATGGTTTGTTAGTGATGTTTCAGAATCGTTCGAGTGGACATGGTTTCAATGATTATGACACACTAAATAGCCAAAACATTTTTTCCTACGTGATCTCAGTAAGAACTTTGCTAATATATCACCTCGATCCATAGTACTAGCCTTGGTTCAACGCTGTGCTGTCATTTCGTAAAACAAATAACACACAAGACTAAATGAACCCAAAGTGCAACTGTATGCCTACATTGGTATACCCTGGTATCAGTTATACATGGTCTATTATTAGCCTGACCACATTTTCTTCTAAATTGAGATGCTGACATTGACAAACTTGCTTTAGGGGATATAAACACATGTCTTTTTAATCTTCACTTGGGTCAGGAATAGCACAAAAATAGAGCTATATAGAGCATGTAATTTATAAATGTTGTAGGCCTATGACACATTTTTTTCTCTAGGAACAATTCAATCTATGATTCAATGTTATCACTGACACTGATGTGATGCTAGATTTAGGCTGGACAATCAGACACCTGTGATCAGACCCCGGGGATCAGACAAGTATTGGATGTATACATTTTAACATTATTCATTCAAAAACTAAATTTAAAAAAGTGAGGAAAAGGTTAAATGTAAAAAGGAAAATAGATAGCTTTTGACAGTGTTTTTACAACTTTTTAGACTATGATAATAAATAAAGGACAGCAGAAGTGAAAGTTGTTATTCAAAGACTTGCAGCAAGTCTACATAGTACTCGATGCTGAAACAAATCTTGGTAAAGCTGTTTACTGTAATGAGTGATGTACCTGTTGCCAATCTTGATTTGCTGTAATGGTTTGTGAGTGATGTTTCAGAATCGTTTGAATGGATATGGTTTCAATGATTATGACACACTAAATAGCCAAAACATTTTTCCTACGTGATCTCAGTAAGAACTTTGCAAAATATCACCTCGATCCATGATAGTACTCGATGCTGAAACAAATCTTGGTGAAGCTGTTTACTGTAATGAGTGATGTACCTGTTGCCAATCTTGGTTTGCTGTAAATGGTTTGTGAGTGATGTTTCAGAATAGTTTGAATGGATATGGTTTCAATGATTATGACACACTAAATAGTCAATAGCCAAAAAACAAAAACAAAATTCCTACGTGATCTCAGTAAGAACTTTGCTAAATATCACCTCGATCCATTATAGTACTCGATGCTGAAACTGTTTACTGTAATGTAAAGCTGTTTACTGTGATGAGTGAAGCACTGTTGCCAATCTTGATTTGCTGTAAATGGTTTGTGAGTGATGTTTCAGGATTGTTTGAATGGATATGGTTTCAATGATTATGAATCTGAGAACCCTATTTATGGCATTGTTAAATTAACTTTACAGTAGCGGTGTTTTGGCAAAATTAAAAGTACCAGCTAGCGCTTCAGCAATCCTACAATCCAGGGTGGGTGGGTACTTAGTGCAAAGGTAGGTGTACGCGCGGCTAGGAACGGATGCATTTTTAACCTCCCAGGTTTACCAAAGGCCCCTCAAAAATTTAAAAAATGGTTTACACAACGGTTGAATTTTTCAAAATATGATTTATTTTGTAAAGTGATAGCAACAACATGCAAAGGACAACAGGCTGCATGAACCAAAACATACCCACTGCATCAAAATACTTAAAAGCACGTGTGGAATAATTTTATCCGATCTTGAGGTTTATCAGGAGAAATAATCATTCGTAAGTGTGTGAGTTAACCCTTGTTTTATGGAGATATTTTCACAAACATATTATATGGAGGAGAAGGTTGTTGCAACCCCCTCCCCTAATTTTTATAGAGATTTTCATGCTGGTGTTTCCTAAATATTGTAGAAAATTACTAGTTTTACGTAAATACCAAGTTTGAAATGGATATCCGCTGTATAAATGAATACAAAGTACATTTGTGTACCGCCGCGGCAAAGGGGTCCAGTTGTCGACTCCTACATGTTGCTCATTGTAGCATATCTGATGTATACAAATACCATACATTAGATATGATACAAGGAGCAACATGTACGAGCCGACAACTGGACCCTTTTGCCGCGGCGGTACACATTTTTAGAATCACGGAGTTACACCCCCTTACCTCCGAACGGACACTGTATCCTCCCTCAAAGTGGTAGGGTCGGATTTTTTTCGCTAGAATAAGCACAAAGAATGACCTTAGAGGTATATACACCAAGATGCCTAGCGCTGCGCGAGGATTTTTAAGCGGCAGAAAAACAATATCGTTAGGGGGGTTGATGCAACCCCCCACCCCCGTCTTAGAACTATAGGGTTAATAACCGAAGGTATATAAATAGTTTTAAATTTTACAAACACTCTGCAAGGCAGGTAAACTAATAATTTATTATTTGACATTGAACCTTAATATTTGATAAATCATGGATTATTTATTTTCTGTTAATATAGTGTGCATTTAAATAAACTTGTTAAAAAACTTCAACAAGATTTTGTATTTAGTATAAAAATCAAAAGGCATAATTCATAATACAACCCTCTGAAGGGATCTTAAGCTTAGACATGTTTGTTATTATGCTTTCCTTAATATGCAACATATACAGTAATGAGCACCAATATTATTCTACTTTAGATTAGATCAGACTTTAGAACACAAAAAATAAACTTCATTATTCAATTAGATTAAAATCAATGTTTTATCAAGATATAGCAACAACAAACTTATTTTACTTGGGGAATAGCATTTGCATATCTCGATAGGATCTTTTATTTCAATGCATATATGGTTTTTAATGACTTTACTTTTATGTTTCTAATAATAGGAGTTTGTTGTGATTTTTTTCCCTTTGTATTATGTTCTTGAACAACATGATAAATATTTTGACGATAATAATGATGCTTAAGTCATTCAAATAGCCGAGTCAAATAGGTAAAAAGATTAGATGTAATTTGGCGTATTTGTTTGACCTGGTGACGAACTAACTAGGGGTTAATTGGTATAATACTGTAGCTCTTTATACTTATACTCTACACATATCCAGAATATCAGAATATCCCACCATGCATTATTCTGATACACTTAGATATAATAGGTAATAATGGTTTTCTGGACATGGGGCTATTAGGAATTTGAAAATTCCATTGAATAGTACTCATTCATATCTTTCCAGGATTTGTTTTTTGCAATAGCCCAGAGTTTACCCACATTGCTGACACCTCAAAAACGTCAGAAACCTGTACAAAAGTATAGGAGTTGAATTAGATTTGCAGGTATAATGTATAATGTTGCATTGCATCGTGGGATATTGTGAATACCACCTCTGACACATATCATAGATAGTTTAGGTGGCATAACGTATAATGCCTATTAGATCACATTTGGATATCATGTATATTGATCTACGTGTGTTTTCTTAACCTATTATAATGGGTACACGTATTAGTATTAAAACAATATCTTTGTACACTTTAATCACTTAATGAGTATGAAATCAAAACATAAAATGAAGATGTATTTTGATTACCATAAATTTGATATATCATGAATGATAATATTGTTTAACAAAAAACAGGTTCTAGTAACGTCACCAAAGACGATTCGTTTATTTGTTATTATCATAATAAAATGATGGAATTTGTGATTGTTGGCCGTAAAATTCAGCACGGAGTTCTTCTCATAATTTTCTTCATTAACCCCAAGAGCTCAATGCAAAATAATGCATTCAGAATTGCTTGCATTTAAATTTTTCCTCGAATCATATAAATAATTCCTAATGGAGGATCTAAATTTGCCGTGAGATCAATAATCAGTAGTGTTAATTACCCAGCGGGTAAATGCAGTTGAAGAAAATTAAGACTCGTGTTTTGCACTCGTGATTGATTGGTTTAGTAAGTCACTAGCTCTTAGTTCCCCAATGCTCAGTACTACTGTTACTTGAGTGTACTTTATAATAATTGGATTTTGCATACAAAAGGGATTTGCATTTTATATTTTGAACGGAACATTAACTGTAGGCTTGTTTTTACATTAATACACATCCTCTGATTGTTTGTCTTGTTTTATTTATAACAGAGTGTGTGAGTCATAACTATAACATATTTTTTGAATCACGTTAGTGAAATATTGTGTGCAAAAGTAATTTTGGTCATGTTTTTTGAGGTCGGGACCATTTGCGTTACATCTCACTCACTCCATCGATACCTAACTCCTTCCTGGTAATCGTTGATTAAAGTTGATAAATACCTTTATTTGGCTAATATTTTTAATTGATTTTATAGACTAATACATTATCTTCAAAATCATACCAAAATTATGACATATCATATGATTATTGAACAGTTGTGACGAAATTTGATGCACAATGTACAAACCTCATCCACACCAGCCACATTTATGCCTGTTTTCATCTCTGTGTAAATTAGCTTATTGACTTTAACTTCAAGTTGTTAAAAGCGTTAATTATCAACTTTATTCGGGTTAATTCCAACTTGTTTTTGATAAACAATAACTAGCCTTTAAAATTATATAAGATTTGTACCACTTCAATGGATTTTTAAGGAGATATGACAGAACAATTAATGCACGATTTCCCGGGGGGGTTCTTAAACAAATTGTACGGGGATGCTCAATGTAGACCTCAGAATTTTGACCATCTCTATACCTCAAAAGGCGTGATTTTGTGACCCATCTCTATACCGTTTTTCTAGAAAAAGCACACAATTTGAAATTAAATACTTTAAGGAATCACAATCTTACTGGATCTCAAAATCGACCATTTTCAGTCATTTTCATCTTCATTCGGTTGTATCTCAAAACCGTGTTTTGCTGCAATGATATATCGATGTACAGCGCCACGTGTTTGATGGCTCACCAAGAAAGAGTGGACTTCGCAGTTGATATCAATTTTAATTTTATCATTTCATCTGTTACAGCATATTTGCTAAGCTTTAAAATGACACCTTAGTTGTTGAAATTGATCAAGCCGATCATATTTTACACCAGAAAATCTGCTGGAAATTCGTATTATTTTCTTTATTTTGGCTGCCTGCAGTTTCTTAAAAAGTGTTCTATTGCAAAGTGTCCCTTTTCGGGGTGAGTCATCACACATTTGATCACATTTCATAGATGCTATACTTCCTGACCTATAATTCCACACACACATTTCGCTCATCACAATGCACACTTATTTACAAATATCTAAAAAGATCGAACTAAATAATAAAATGACACAGTTTTTGATTCTTCAAAGAACAACTGTTCAAAAGATTGACACATATTTCCTTATAGTATGTGGCTTTTAAATTAATTATGAAATCTGTTTCATCTAGCCCTATAGAGATTATACTTTTAACTGACCTTTTTAAATTCAGGTTAGAGTTTTTAATTGTATTTTGTTATTCCATTCCGTATATATATATACATACATTATAATACTTGTAAGTCCATATGTGAAATCATCCAAAGGTAAAGTGCTCAACCATAAAGGGAGCTTGAATACAAAATTTGATTTCTTCGACATAACTACATAGCTTTACAAATTTGTTTCGTAAGGCCCAAGGGCCTCACTCATCAGAATCACATAGCAATATGAGGTAGACCAAAAATATACACAATACCCCAGAAATGACTTGTCCCGTGACAAGATGAAGAACAATAGAATTACAAAATGTACATAATATCAAAATGTCACAAGAGTTGATTGGCAGAACTTGTTGACATATATATAGACAAATCCGTCAAAGCACTCTCGAAAGACCGCCCTCTTGCGTGGCCGCCATTACGGGGGGCCAATTTTGTAGTTGTCACCATTATCAATACATTGAGATGTCAGTCTTTTAGGCCTATCCCGGGCCGCATCTTCTATGTCCATCTTAAAATCGAACTTCTCTTTTTACTGAATGAAATTATGGTAGTTAACATATGAGTTAACTTTAGTTATTATAGCCAAGACAAGCGAGTCCTACCGGCTGAGTCCTCTACTACTGGCCGTCGAGCGCCACCATTCGCCAGTCATGAAGTACACGGTGTACATAAATGGAAGAAGTGTACGCCATTTTGCAGGTAGCTGTTTCCATCGTCAACAAGCCAAGACGAAAAAATACTTTGTCAGGTGCGTTGTATTCAAAGTAGTATATTTTTTAGTAGAGAATATTCTTAGTTTTAGTCTGACTATGTGTTGTGGATACCAATATTCCGGAATGCCGTTGTTTCCTGCATTGTTTCCAATGCCTCATCCATATCCTCGTTTGTCATTGGCTTTTACGTACGCTTCGTGCGACGGGCATACACGCTTGCCTGCTGTGTGTCAGTCAGGTTGATTCGTGCATTTCCTTATGTACGATCATTCTAGTACTGGTATTCATAACTTAGATCTCTCCCGATTTAGGGCGGTGTGTATGATAAACCGCCCCGAAGGAAGATCTACTTTCCCACCTTTGCTTTGTCATGTTTGTGGTAACAACAGCTCTCCTTTCACCATGTGCCATCATGTTTCATGACTATGCCATCAGTCCATAGGTCTGGCTTTCTCTGGTTTCACTGCTGCCTATATAGGTGAAAGCGGACCTACGTCTCACAGGGCATACGCAGCACAGTGATCTATATATAACTCACGTTGTACTTCGTGCGCGGTGTAAATAGGCAATCAGGCATACCTTTATTTCTTTCTTTTTCAGCCAGATGAAAATCTGCAAATGATGAGCTGTTTTTTTTTTTTTTTTTTGGGGG
>JXSR01S040760.1:0-16063 GCA_000969725.1 Ophiothrix spiculata | reverse complement strand
TCGTTATCAGGGCCGCATTTGGGACAGTTGTATAATACTAGTGCTCTAGTAAATACAGGTAAGCTTTGGGAGTCTTAATGCTGTATTAGTTGTGTCTGTCATAACCTGGTCTGATTTAGAACCTTGGTTAGATACGCTGCTCATATTCCTGTCGTTATCAGGACCACATTTGGATAAGGCCAAGAAATTTTTTTTTTGTTGCCCTCAGCAACCGAACCTATTCCAAAATTTAAAAAAAAATATTAGGGTCGGGAAAGCACACAATTTTGCTCAGATTAGGTGTTTTTTGAGAAAATATTTTGAAAATAGTGGAAAATGCACCCAAATTTGGTACTTTAGGTGCTTTAAAAAATATTTAAAAAAAAAAATATTTTCCGACTGACCAACTCAATTTTCAGAAATCCCACTTGAGGGCAACACAACAATTAATTTTTTTTTTGCCTCATTATATAACACTAGTACTCTAGTTAATACACGTAAACCTTGGGAAATCTTGATGCTATATTGATTAGTTAGGTCTTTTTGCCCAGCCTGAATTAGAACCATCGTTAGATAATCTTCACACATCCATGCCGTTATCAGGGCTGTATTTGGGACAGTTGTATACTGCTAGTACTGTAATAAATGGAAGTGGCTATAGACACGATGATCGTGCGCCTCGCCTCGCCTGCATTTTTGTCCTTTGCAGTCCGTGTCAGACCAAAAGAGAGGAGTAAAACAAACAAGAGGAAGAAAATAATGGGGTGCAAATTTGTAATATTACCAATGCAAGTCACCCTCCTCCTTCAACTATTTTTGTTGCCATCTCTTTGAGCATCGGTTCCATAGCCATTCACTTTCCCACATCCGATCATCGTGTCTATAGCCATTTTTGGCGAGGTGCACGATCATCGTGTCTTTAGCCATTTTGGGCGAGTTTATTGACACGATCATCTTGTCTATAGCCATTTTGGTATAGGTTAATCATCGTGTCAATATCTTCGGCCTGTAATAAATACAGGTAAAATGCCTTGGAGTCTTCATGCTGTATTAGTTAGAACTGTGGTTAATGAAACTGCACACATTGCTAACATTATCAAGGTTCGGCTGCATTTTGGACTAGTGCTCTAGTTAAAAAAAGTAAGTCTTGTAGTACTATCATGTACGATTAAACTACATTCAAGATACCGTAAAATCATACATACCGGCAGGCATAAGCTTATATGCCGTAATGGACATCAATTAATGAAACAAGATTTGATAGACTTCAAAAGATCATACACCATATTGAAATTCATAAAACTAAGAAAGCAAACTTTTAAGTTTTCATTCTATGCATGTTTTAATGAAAAGTTGGATTTCAGTTTAGTTCAGTTTACTTGCAGTGCTTTGCAGTATGTCTATCCCACTGCAGTACATTAATATGATGCAGTTGTGTCGTTGTAACGATCATACAGAATTTTATCACAACACATAAACTTGTGGCTCCTTTTTTGCTCAAGATTGTACTGTGTGCCGCACTGCAGTTGTAGTGTGCTATGAATGGCTCCATGTGCTAATTTAAAAACACATGTTAATTTGATTGTTTTCCCTTTCTCCCAATATCAATAGGAATGTGGATTATGCAGAAGTGGAAGAAATCCAGTTCTTTATTGCAGCTAGCCTTCAAAGACAACTCGGATATCAGACAGACATTCCTGTATAAGCTGAGCAAGGCAAAAGGTAAACTTTACTTTGGGTATTGGTTAGAAGGCTGCTGAAAAGGGTCGTTTTAGTTAATAGTTTTTTGTTTTTTTTTATAAAATGCTGAAGTGAACAATAGCCCATGAAGAAAAGAAAGAAAAGACTATCATAAGCTGTACTGCACTATGATTGATATCTCCATGGCCTAATCAGTGGTTCACAGCAAAAGGAGATCTGGAGTGCTGGGGAAAAGCTTTAAACACATGACATAAGATATGCATGCACTCTCCTTTTAAAGGGTGTCGCACCATTATCAGAGATGTCACCAACTACACTATCTGGCAAGTTATTCCATATATGCACTGCTGCGTGGATGAAAGTTCAGCCAGTGGAAACAGTTCTGGATATGGGAACAGCAAGAGTATGGCAAGGCATTGACAGACTGATCGGGTGGCTCTTCTGATGATATATCGCTGAGGAAGCAGAGCTCCAAAGGTCTGTTGGGCATAGACTGGTGTGCATTTTGTATAGGACTGCAGCTGCTGCCACCTGACGTCTTTCGTGGAGCGTATAAATGTTAAGTTCTAATATGGTATCATCCTCATCCACACCAATAACTAGGAAGTGCCTTTCTCTTGATGGAATCTAACAATCTGAGTGTTGTTGGGCTGGCACTCATCCAGGAAAGTGATGCGTATTCCAGAACATTTCGACAGACAACCAAGCATTTGCAATTTTTAATTGTCGCAATTAAGCATGACACATTTGCATATTGCCGTAATGGTCTGTCGCAATAAAAGTTGAATTTATTCCAACTCAAAATATTGTGTCGTCATGACCATCACGACAAGGTAATCAATATATCGGCTTGTCGTACGGCAAGCAAAATTTTTAAGATGCGACAAAGTCGAGTTTGCACACTTTTTTGACGTCACGCTGGTCGTACGACAGCACGACAGGCAAGTCTGAAACAAGCTTTACTTGATATTTCTATCCATTTTGATATCCTCGCAGGTTTGGCATTATTTAAGAATGTTCTTCTTGTTGGCTCGCTACAAGATCGCTATGTTCCTATTCACTCTGCTAGGATTGAGATGTGCCGTGGGGCCACAAGGGACAGATCTGTATATGGTAAGTCTGTTTGTAATCCTCTCTAAGATTTAGGAAAGTGTGTATTTTACCATGTTATAGTCCCATGGAGGTTAGGTTAACCTTGTAGTATTATACTACATGTAGCACTTTGCTCTTAGCACTGACTTGGTATGCCCTGTATGGGAAAGTTGAAAACATGCATTCGTGCCAGATGCCACCAGATTTACATACATACAGAGTTTTAAGATTTCAGGACGGTTTAGTCTAATTCAGACAACCTATCTATTCTGACTGGTTTGGTTGGTGAGAGATGTGTGATTATCAACAAAACTAGTGCAACGGATTCCATTGTTGATATGCATGAGCTAAATAATAATGAAGGTTTATTTCAAACTCTTATTTTGACCCGCTGATTACATTATTACACACTTAAACATACACAATGCAATTTTTAGGCCACAGCCTCCAACTTCCCCCAACAGACAATTAGAGAATAAAAGATAAGATTTTTTGTTTTGCCTGTCATCTATCGTCTCATAATGGATGGGCGTACATTATTTTGAGTAATGGGTGCCTCCGCAGGGGGTGCCCATTACAAAAAAATAATGTACGCCCATCCATTATGAGACGATAGATGCCAGGAAAAACAATAAATCGCCATCTTTTATTCTCATTCTTGGTCACAAATTTGTGTTAAAAACGATGTAAATTATTACCAAAAACCATAAACATTATCTTATTGAAAAACGTAAACCCCTATTCAAACATGAAATATTCCAAACCCAGTAAAGCTGTTCGCGCCGGATGTGTGCGTATACCTGCATCGCACCGCGATTTTGATCACGCGGCTACACTGCGTTTCACGCTGAACGCACTGTCATCTATCGTCTCATAATGGATGGCCAAAATTCCTTATTAGGAAGTGAAATCGCACTCAGTGACTAAGAATGAGGAATAACTGCCTTGCCCAAGGACACAACATGCTAACACGAGTGGGGCTTGAACTCACAACCTATGAATTACGAGACGGGCTCTTAATTAAGGCTGGGGTAGACAAATGGCGTAAACCGTTTTTTTACTCTAACTCTTAGACTAATTGCATAAACCATTTAAAAGTATACATTTTTAGAAGCGAATTTTTACCCTGAACATGTACATGTCATTTTCCAAAATTGACATATTTGGTCACAAACTGATATGCTCATCATGTTCAGGGTAAAAATCCGCTTCTAGAAATGTATACTGCTATATAGCTTATTCAATTAGTTTGAGAGTTACAGTACAAAAATGGTTTATGCCATTTGAAGGTCTACCCCAGCCTTAATCCACTCGGCCACACATGCTTCAAGCCATTATCCCTACACTGATCATTAATTTAGACCCACTTTTTGCAGGGTTGTAAAACATGGGCCATGCCTAATATATTTGAACTCAATGTACAATACTGGCATGTAATTCAATCCAATTTTAACAGAGTTTTGAACCCTAAAATGATACCCGTATCATACTTGAAAACTTACTTTTCTCTAACCAATCTCCAGATCAAAGCTACGTACATCAGGTATATAATATATTCATTCACTTTGCGTTAATAACGGGTTGAAATTGTCAATCTAATTAGACAGTTGGTAACTTTTGCGCATTCATTAATCTCGCCTAGTTGCACGCTGCGTATTGTGCCGTTCAATTCCATGTATGCATACGGGTAATATACTCACACTTTTATGGCAAGTTTCATTTAATGGAAAGGTAAAACTAAATTAATGATTAATATGGGGCATTGGATGGTTATATTTTCTCTGTTTTATAAACAACAAACACATCTTTTAATAATTTTGCTGTTTAATTTCTTAATCTTTACAATTATATTCTAATTGTTGTCCTGTATGAATTGGATTAATAACTGCTCTTTACTTGACGCTCGTGGAATTGTTCAAAAATAATGCACCTTGTCGTAATTGTCCAATTCCTTCAGTTGCGCCTCTTGAGTGCGGACAACTACCAACTTCAGCACGTGGTGCATTATTGTTGTACAATTTCACTCGCGTCAAGTAATATGCAGTTATTAATCTATAACTAATCACTGGCTTTTCAATGTCCTTTTATCATTATTGTTCACAGGTATGGCATATACAGAGATGCTGAATAACATGTTGGCACCCGTGGTACACAAACCAGATATAACGCTTGTCCGCTATGATGTCAACCATACCTTGGGGACCTCGGCTAACTCTCTCATTGGTAGAGCAGCACATATAGCATTTCTAGATTCAGAATTATTCATAGAGAAATTCATGATGGTTTCTGCATTAAATTATTTCAAATTATGAGATTTATCTATGTATCCAATGGCATTATATTGCTTGTAACTCAACAAAAGGCGCTGTAGCAAAATTAGGCCACAACTATGTGCAGCTGGTCGCAGACTGGCCACAGTTTAATTTTCAAATATTAAAATTAAGCTAATTAAAGCTGCGACCAGACACAAACAGCTTAATTTTGCTCCGGTGCCTATGCATTTATGTGGTAAATGTTGGCAAAATCTGCCATATTTTAATTACGTTAATCATTTCCAAAACTAGATATTTAACCTTTTATTTTCAAAAATTTGCCTCAGATCAGGTGACTCATTGGAAATGTATTTCATGGTTCATCAGGCCAAACAAAAATTTCTTGGGACGATGTAAACAAAAATATAGGATGAAGGTTGCATTTATAAGCAACATGGCTCTGTAATCTGGATTTTTGTCTACACTGTCTAATATTTTTTTTTGGCCGGTAGTATCAGAGAAACTATGCCCAGACAGGTTTATGTTCAGGGTTGTTTTACATTTTGTCAGTTCACTTGTCAGCAAGGTAAGACACAAAGTTTTTATCCCTCAGAAATGCAGAATTTTTGAACATAATTTTTGCCATTATGATAAATCCTTTGCAATGCACAATTTGTCATGTGAGTGCAAGAAAGTCATATCTGCAATGGTTGCCATAAGTTACGTTATCTGACACCTTGACACTAGAATGTGAAATATCTCTGAAAAATTCCTGTCCCTCTTCCCTCTTGAAATTGTTCTTTAGGTGACGTGTCACCTTATCAACCATTTCAAGAGCTACTGACATAAGACAGGACATTACACAGTGTACAATCCAAATTTATGAAAAATGGCACTTTCTTGCACTTATGAATGAATTAATGTGCAATATATTCTCAACTTGGCTTATATAAATATCACCCTTATTTGCCTATGTTGAGTTACATTTCTTGGTCGTATCACTATAAATCTTTAGGCGTTTTAAAATTATTTTTTGATTTTGATTGGAGGTTTAAAAATTGTATTGAATGAGACCGTCAATCCCAAACCAGTCGTAAATGACACGTCTTGTCATTTTCAGTTTTTTAAATTTTGCAAAGACCATGTTATAAGGAATAAAATAACACCTCAATGAACTTTACTTGATATCAAGAAGTCAAGTTATGGTCTGTCAAAGGTTGTCACAGAATAAAATATATAACTGAGATAAACACATTCAAAGATCAGTAAGCCCTATGTTTTCTGTTGATTGTCCTCAAAATATACAGATATATTTCATATTTCAGATCATTTTCTTGAAATTAAACTTTGCTGGTGTTTTGAAGAACAAGCATTTGAATCCGTCAAAAACTTAATTTAGGCAAATGACGACCTTGACATGTATTTTCACCTGTAGTTCAAAATGAAGTTGCTGCATTTACGGCTCGTTTGAGATGGACGGTCACAAATTAGAAATAGTGGCTCGCATTATAATTAATATAACAATTTGTGAAATGAATTTGCTGCTAATTGATACAGATTTCAACAGCAAGTTGATACTAGTTAGTGAAATAGGAAGCTGAAGCATCCAAAATGTCTGAATATTTGTTGATATGAGTATGACTGTTGTTTTAGGATGCTATCATGAGGAAACAAGTTTACAAATTATAGCTGGGCCATTCTTTTTCAATGTGCCACAAAACGTTGCATGCTTCTTTCTTGAACTAGAGCATATTTATAGTTCTGGTTATCATTCTAACAGGATAAGCATACCTTGACCTTCCAACATTAGGCAAAAGATTTGAATTCTGGTTTTTAGATTTAACCCAGTAGCTCAAACAAGTTGGCAAGTAGTGCAAATAAGTGCTAATAGTATGATTTTGCTCAAGGGTGTCAAAATTTGACCATCATCAACGGTTTCCTAATAAACGTTTGGTATATTGTGGTTCAGATAGGATCATTTTGTCAGTCCAGGAAAGTTGAATTCTAAACTTTCCTGGTCAGTCGAATCACATACCAAAATGACATTTTTGACTTTTTTGAGAAAATTTATCTGGATTGATATATTTATGATTTCTTCATATCTATCAAGTTACAGGCTTTAATTCAGCCTAATTAACAAGAAATAATTAATAATTTTTGGTCTATATGCATTCTATTTAATTTTAGCGTCTCACAAACTGCGCTATATGCAAAAATCACATACTAAAGTATAGCGTAAACAACGCATCACATACTGTTCTATATGGTGCGCTAATTCAACTTCGCAATGAAAAATTTTCTCGCATACAGATCTATATCATATAGCTCAGTTTAACGCATTCAATTACTGTACTAAAAGATCGCTAAATGTAAAAAAAGCGTTTTCACATAGAGATCTATAAGTTCAGAGCTATATTAAATGGGGTTTTTAAGTAGTATTTTTATATGAAATTAAACATGATAAAAACTTTGAAGTCTTCTTTTAAAAAAATATTAGTATCAGAAGAAAACTTAAGTGCAAAGGCTCTTCTATGACACAAAGTCTATGTACGAATTTTCAAATGCGATTTTCTCGAAATGCGTCTCGAAATGTGCCCAACGTTTTTATCATTCTAAATATTGCCCAACCATTATTAAACAAAATGATTCCATGCACGTAACCTTTTGTGACTTTTGTGACCACCCAAAAGAATGGCCCAGCTAGATCTGATGAATACGCCCTTTGAAAAAGTGACATTGATGGAGTTTGTTTCAATATAGATGCTAAGTCTGTTTTATTTCAAATGGTGCCATTGTTGAAGCCAAACCTATTTTAATCTTGTTTGTCTCATTTAACTAAAAATAATGCTGTCTATAATGTGCAACAAAAAATTGAATGTTCTTAATCGTTAAATTAACCCATGAATTTTACACGTATCACCTGAACGAAGTCAAATGATCAGTAATAGATTAGGTCTGTATTTGTTGTCAATGTCATATCTATCTAATCCAATAATGCTACAGACATGACAGTATAATTAATTTTGTGTTTTGTTATCACAAATAGTGTTCCCGCTAAGGCCGTTTGTCGCGAAATTGGCACAGAAGCTCAACAAATTTGCGCAAGGGGTTCCCAAAACAAAAAGTCAAAAATAAGGGTTTGGTTATACACAACGTTCACTTATTTCAGTTTTATACAGATTATATTCAAAATTACTCCAATTTTTTAGGTGACCTTTCCGGAATTGGCAATGGCGAGATGTATTTTTTTCTTTTATGTCGCTCTGGCGCAAAGTCGAAATCCTTAGCGGGAACACTGATCACAAACAATGTTATTAGGCCCTAGATATGTTATTTTTGTGTTTTATTATCACAAACAATGTTATAAGGCCATAGATATATTTTGTCATGTCTTTACAAAAGAATATTTCCCCCCTTGTTGAACAAAGATATGAAGATTGCTCAGCCTTAAGAAGTAAAAATGTAGTTTGTGCATAACAGATATACTGTATAAATGGTATATTTCGCGCTACATTTATTTTCGCGCAAAATGAGATTAGCGCGAAAATAAATGTATAGCGAAAATTAATGTGGATTTGTTGCAAATGGAATTCTATACTCGCAAAATGTTCATATGTGCGAAAACAAAAACGCGCGAAATGGTCCAAAACTGGCTGAGCCTTACTGAGCGCGGAAATATTGGCGTTTACAGTATTGCAAGCTACTTCCTTTTCCCTTGGAGAAATCCTGCACAAATGAGCAGACAACCAATGCTCTTTCATAACATCAGGCAGTATTTAGGTATTAGTTTAGGCAGTCTAGAGTGACTGTAACTCTTAAATTTCCTCATAATAGACAAAGTACTTATAAATACAAACAATTGATTTGTTAGTACGGTCGCATCGTATTTTTGCCCACCCCCCCTTGTCCTCGCCGATTTTGTGGGTATAAAAATTGTTATTTTCGAGATGCACGTATCAAAGAATTGCTGTGTGCGCATCTTTGAAGTTAGTAACCATTTTTTGCTTCATCAGTCTTAATTTTTGAAACAGTGTACATGCTATAGAATTTGGCGATGTAAACAAAGGTGTGGTAGTAATTTCTGGTTTCAAAGAAAATTCCTATGCGACACAAGTTCAACAGTGTCAAAGAGTAGCGTTGTATTGTGCAGAAATATCAAGTCAGGCTATATTCATGATTATATACCTCATATATAGATTCATGTCCTCTGATTGGTTAAAAGTTGGGGCTTGGATTTAACTAGGCCCTACAAATTTACTATGCCCGGGGCATATTTTTCACTAGGCCCGCTTGATGTATTTTGCGCCGGGTAACTGGAGCTTCACACACGCTACTGTAAGCATTCATGGTCAAACATGCGCTGCGTAAGTGCGTAAGCTAGTTCGCACGCACAATACGGCGCGGTCAGCATTGAAAGAAAAAACATGTATCGTAAATTATCATAGGGCGTTTAAAGTATTAAATTGGTTCTTTTAACCAACCAGATGACAAAAAACTATATATTCAGTATATAAAATGAATATTGACTGCTTTTTGTTCGGGGTACGGTTAAAATTATTTACCCTCGGTGATCTCAAAACCATGAATATGCCCTCAGCTTCGCTTTTGCATTTGTGAATTAGATTAATCTTTTCTGATCCAAATTAATTTTCAGGTTCCATTTTCAAAATTTCATCTTGATGGTATGCAAGTTATGCCAAATCTCTTTTTCTTACATCTCGAGGAGATAAAGGTGTAAAATTTTTGCCATGGTGAAAATGTTTTACCGTTTACCAAAATGTTCATGATGGTGAAGTATTTTCGCATCACTACACATTTTGCAATGATTACTCATCTGTAGTATTTTGATAATTCATAGTACATAACTTTCTTTGGTAACCTTTATTTACCATAATTACCTTGGTCTTTTCATTATAATCTGAAATCTGTCCTTGACAGGTTCTGTGGATTTTATTCTGAAGAAAAGATTTGCTCACTGCTTCATATTTCTCCAATGAGAAACATTTTCATTTTAGCGGATTATTCCGATCGATAATATTGTCTAGAAACTCGAGGTCAATGTGCATTCAGTTGACTTAATTGGATTTTACAATTGGTAAAAATGACGAAGTTTATCTAGCCCTTTACATAAAGCTTTAAAGCAATACCAAATACAATACTATAGGTTGCTTCATTTCAGAGATGCAAACATTTTTATTGTTGTGTTTCTAAATATTTCTTTATTTGCTAGAATAAAATAAAAGCGTGCAAAATAAGCAGTGGGCAAAAATTACTGTGCGTGAAAACATTCATGTTTATAGTATCAATTTAGAACCCTGGCAAAGATAGTTTAAACATTTACTGTCTTTAGTGTTTCAATATTTTGACTCTTTAGTTAACAGTGCCTTCGTTTTTGTGGTGTGTGTAAAGATCTCCTTTATAAAAAAAAAAAACCAAATGAATGGTTGTGATACATCACTCTATATCGTTTGTCTGTATGTTTGTGTGTGGAATAGCTTGGCTCATAATTTGCCATAAATCATTGTAGTTGTATTTTGTAATGCAATTCTCAAGTCAAAATATCTTTGTTTTCAAATCAGCCGACTTATCTGATGTTCAGGTAATAATTTGTATATTTTACTTATTTTACCACATGATGATTGTATCCAAATCAAGACTGCCAGGACTTTGTTAATGCTGCCATATAAAATTTGCGCACACTTTTGTAAGCCTAATTTACCAATTTTATGTTCATATGTACAGCCAGAATATTTACCTGATGCAAGTGCAAAACACAGATGCACACACACAGTGCAGTATATGAATAAATTTAAGATAGGGATAATATCCAAGTATCTAACCATTCTTGGAAAAGAATCCCCAAAGATGGCTTTTCCACATTTGGTATGATAACGAGGACGTTTTCTGGTGTAACTTACACCAGAGAAGCTATTTAGAGCTTTGGTGTAAACATTACTATGCTGGTGATTTGGCTGGGGTTTTTTTGTTTTTTTTCAAATTTTCAAATTTTTTCAAATGTCTGGTGCTAACATGAATTAGATGTTCATGAGATTGTTTATGCATGAACGATTGATTCGTTGAGGTTCCAGCTGGCGCCAGGGCTCGCTCGCTTGCTCTAGGGTGAAATCAAGTGTTCATGCATAAATCTCATGAACACTGTTCACATTTTTACCCGCTTTGTTTTATTTTTTAAATGAAGAAAATTGTTCAAGAAATAGGTGAAATATGTTTGTTTACACTGATCAAGTCACTATTTCTCCAATGAATAGTAAGGAAAACTAAGCGAAGATTGTACTTCCAATCAGAATATTTGTAATATCGTCTGTTGTTAATAATGAATCAATGATGTTCGGGCCACCACAGCAGAAGGATGCGCTTGTCGGCTCTTACATGTTGCTCATTGCAGCATATCGAAAGGTACCTTAAGGGTCCCTAAATCAAAAGTGATCGACTTTTTGGTTTCATCTGAAAGCTTAGATTTTAAGCTTTAAAATGACACCTTGCTTTTGGTTATTGGAAGTTCAGTTGTGAAGTTACATCCAAATTGGTAAAGGCATTTTACTGATTCAGAAAACTATAGTTCTGAGAAAATCAGGTTTGAAGTTTTTGTACTCTAGATAAAACTTGAATGGAGAGAGGATTTTTTTAAATCTTGGTTTTACACATTTTTTTATGTTTTGGATATTGAAACCTAATTAATAAGATAGAATACGCTTCAAAGGTAACGTTTCTGATGAAATTAGAAATTGGACATGATTTTTGACTATGCTCAGCTTCAATTGCCCGTATAATGCAATTTACTATGCCAAACTTAAGGTACCTTTCGATATGACGGGTCACATATGTCAACAAAGTTTAATTGATCAAATCAGGACTTGACAGAGGCAGGAGGGAAAAGGTTCCCATTCTTAGAGGCCCTCAATTTTGATCTGAATGTGATAAGTATTCCTTTTAGTGCTGTAATCGATAGGCTTTTGAGTATCGATATGTTGAAAGACACAGCATTCGACATGTCAATAACATTATCGATAATCACACATTTTGAAAACAGTAATAAGTGTAAGCTTAACAGCGAAAACTACATGCATCTTGCGTAGTACAAAAACAAATCTTAAGTATGTTATGAACAGCGACAAATTTGTAATTTGATCATGCCTTTATCCTTTAAAGCAGGGATGTGAGAGTTCCTCCTTTCAGCTGATTTCCTCATTTCTTAAAATTTTCTTGTGTTAAATTTTCAGCTTTTTTATTCTTTTTCAGCCCGTTTTTGACCTTTTTCCCGACTTTGCGACGCTTTTCCAACTGGCCTCTCACACCCCTGTTAAAGACATGGTGAAATGATCGAGTTAAGATTATAATAGGCACCTCAGTTTAAACATAGTTTCGTTCATGCGGTCAACATTGTTCATGCGTATTAATACCTCAACCACAGAGATTCACACTTCGGGGATATACTTCCGAGGCCTATGGGCAACCTTGTGTGTTTCTACCATAAAGGAGATTTTGTTGCTTAGCTGTGCATACATTTCATAAACAATGGACAATCTGGCCAATAATGGCTGCTGTGAACACTAACTTGGATTGAATGGATAACATCACGCCCACATTTAAGATGAATGGGAGACGTCTCTTTCTCGTATTTCAAGCATGCAGACTATTTTATGGTTTTTTTTGCCTTGGCTGACATCGTTTAGTATCGATATTACCATTTTTGTGTATTGACATGTCAAAAGTTTTGTAAATATTGCAACAATCAATCAGTGACGTAGCCAGACATTTTCATCAAGGGGGCAAGGCGGGGCAAAAGATTTTTTGAAGGGGGGCAACTCCCCGGATCAATAGACAATTTTTTTCTCATAGCCTTTATGTGACGTTTCTGGACGTAGTTCTTTAAAAAGAAGTAAATTTCCAACCTTTTTGAGCAAATTTTGCGCAATTTCAGCTCTAAATTATAATGTTTTTGAAGTGCGCGTGAAACGTGCAAAATTTTCTAACCCTCTTTTGTTAAAACTGCGGAAATAAGTAGTAATTGCATGTGAACTAACGCAACTGCAGTGACAATATGGACCATTTTGGGGCATGCTACAGAAAAGGAATGTTAACTATGTAATTTCAATTTGACCTTTACATTTCTTGATTTTTTCGGGGGGGGGGGGGCAAGAGAGGGGGTGCAAGACATCTTTCAATGGGGCAATTGCCCCCTTTACCCCCTTTTGGCTATGCCACTGCAATCAATACTTCCGGCAATCGATTTCAGCACTGATTCCAGTGTATTAAATGCATATCCTTCAGCATTGTATGTGCAGTGCAGTTTATGTCGCTGCCATTATAAATTGGTATTTTTGTAACCAAATATTCCTAGTATTTCAATGAAATTAGTATGCATTGAAAAATATTTTATTGTAAATCAGTGTTATGCCTTGATTAATGGTATAAAAGTGTATTTTAGACATGTATCGGAAATAATCTGTGTATTCATATGGTGACCTAGTGAAAGTAAAATTAGGCTGCCTTATATATTAGAAATATATTTTGCATTGATAAAAGTATTTTATTGAAAATAATAGGTACAGCATTCAATAGCAATTTTAGATTGGCATTGTCTGTTACACATGTAGTGCGCATGTGGAGAAGTCTGCTTAAAAATTAAAAATTGTTTTCATTGCATTTTCATCTGAATATGTACGGACATATGGTATACCTTAAACATAGCAGCGAGCACTGCCATTTGGTTCAAACTTTGCAGTAATATGCACCACAGTAGCATGTCGGTGTCTTGTGTCTACACCATTTATGGAATGTTTTGGCTTTTCTGAAACTGTCCGTTCAGAAATTGAATTTGGAGAGTAGCTGCTTAAGTGTTGAATGACACCACCATCACATTTTCATAAGGCAGTTGATCAAGTTGGAAATTGCTGCTTTGAGCAAATCAGGTAATGGCTTGACTATAGTTAAGAAGACTTGGTTGGTTACTTTTGGAATCTCTTGATTCCATCAACAATTGTGCAATATTGTAACAAAATCTGTGTCATTACCCATAGCCTTCACTTACATAGAGCATTTGTATGAGAGTTCTGATTGTTATCTTAATTCAAATTGTTTAATTTCAATTCCCTGGACAAAATCGAGTACACAAATAGTACAACATTCCTAAGGTGCACATTTGGAACACAATTATAGTACAGTTTTAGTACAAATATAGTACAAATTTGTGTACTATAAATGTACTCAAATTGTACTTAAATGATGTTCCAAATGTGCACCTTAGGAATGTTGTACTATTTTTGTACTCGATTTTGTCCAGGGTTATCAGACCTTTTTCTGTACTTTCACTGTACACAAGCGTAAATTTTCCAAGCAATTTTCAGATTTTTTTGGTATGATTTAACTCGCCCCTGCCTATAGTTCATTCACCTATTTGAACATCTAGGCCAGTGAACATGTGCAAGAGGGATTTGCACTTATCAGAGGTACAGAAAAGTCAGTTTAGGACACTCATAATTTGTCATGTGAGTACAAGAAAGTCGTATCTGCAATAGCTGCCATTTGTCATAAATTTGGATTGCACACTGCATAATCTCCAGTCTTGGGTCAGTGGCTCTTGAAATGATTCTAAAGAGCCACTGACATAAGACAGGACAATTGTAAGTGATTTTTCAGATTCTTGTGACAAGGTGTTAAATAAATATATAACTTAGAGCAACCATTGCAGTTACGACTTTTTTACACTCACATGACGAATTGACCTCTTGAAGCACTTACTATTTATTCAATTTTTTTGTCCAATCCAACTCATGTATGTGTTATTTGTAACATATTCCAGGATTGTAAAGTCGTTACAAAGATTGTAGTATAATGTATAGAAATTATAATTCTGTAAATGTGAATTGTATATGATATTTAATTTTTGTTGTGTGTGTGAATAGTGTATCTGATATTTATGAATATACCAATAGCACATAATAAATCCATTCAGTACTCGATCTAAATAAAGATTGAATAGTTTGCAATTTTCGTTTCTAAACCACAGAATATAAAACCTTATGTTGCCTTGTTTTCGCACGTGCGGGCGACTCATGGTGAATTTAGGGTCTGTCGATGGGCATTGCACGATGATTTTGTCAATGAGCACAAACCTAAAATGATGCCGTTCTGTTGCTGTGCTCATCGATGAACATACTTTTCAGACCAAAATGCAAGATCATTTTTTCAATGTGGCTCACTCAAACGCATGCCGTTTGTCTCTGATAGTCACATTGTAAGTTTGAAAAATACAAAATTGAAGTTCACCCGAGATCAAAATGATGACCAACGCTGCGCTGTTGCTGCGTGAAGTTGGAAAAATTTCCAAGTGCAATGCACACTCATGTAAACACACATCGATGTTTATTGTTCATCGATATCAAGCAATTTCATTGGGCATCTATGGATGGATATCAACAGACTTTGAATACACCATTATTGTACAGTGGAACAGGCCTTATTTTTCCTAACCTACTGGTCAATGCTAAAATATAAACTACTCGTTTGCATTTCAATGAAACTCCCTTTCTTGCATAATATAACCAACATTACAATTAGAAGATGTAAACTAATGTTTAAAATTTAATGTTTAATATCATCATTTGCATATAATTAGCACATTTGAAACAAAAATCAGGAAAATCTATAAATACCTATATTTTTGACAATCTTGATGTTAATTTGGAAATTTTGCATTCAGACAGTTTGTTACTACATGGTAAAAATTTCTGTTAGACGGATTTTGATTATTGTGCATACTTCTCCTTTATTACCCAAAAATGTGCAAAAAATCACAATTTTTTGAATTGCCTATATTTTATTCAGATTTTTATTAAATTTTCTAATTTTGATATTAAATGATACGGAAAAACATGTTTAAAGAATCTGTTAGACAGATTTTTGAAATACGTCATACTTTTGAAATTACAACCTAATTACTGTTTAATTGTGTTTTGACTTGGAAACCATTTTGACATTTTTGCTAATTTAACAGAAAATTCAAGGTCAAACACCAA
>JXSR01S040746.1:119739-136938 GCA_000969725.1 Ophiothrix spiculata | reverse complement strand
GGCCGAGTGACATTCGCTCTTGATATTCGCTCTAGACTTATTCACTTAAATGGAGAGCGAATGTCGCTCTCATTGAACGAACATCGTTTCAATCGATGAAAGCGAATGTCACTCGTGCATGTCGTAGTGGTATCATTATTTAATTAACAAACCCATTAATATTCGGAGCGATCTTCAATCTGAAGTGTAGCGAATGTCGTGACATTGTTAAGCCAAGGTCGCTTCCCGTTGGAGCAAAGTTTTCTTGCTAGGGTGAGCAAATGTCTTGAAAATTATTGTCTGTGGACAATGACAGGGTTATATTATTGTTATGGTTGCTTTTTGATTTTTGTGACACAAGCGCAGGCCATCAAGAGCACGCCTTTGCTGTGACGGTATACATATATGAGTATGCATGACCTATTTAAAACCACACAACACTTACACATTAGACATTGAATTCCAAAATTCCAATTATAAAAGTGATGATTAAGAAAAAAAAGCTCATCTCTACCAAGATGTTTATTATTTATCTTTCCTCTAAATATATGCAACAAGACCACAAAAACACTTGAAAAAACACTTAAAACAGTTTCTTGAAGCTGTTTTAATCGAGCCTAACATTAGTCAAAATCTAAATAAAATTACAGGATTACAAATAAATAAAATTACAGAATACAGGAGCAGGGAACTAATGATTAAGATGTAGTCAGTGTTCCTCTGATCTCTTATCTTTTGTTTTATCATGTTCATCCTTAATGCAGCTTTAGTTTAGTTGTAATCTTTGTAAAATCTATATGTTTGATATTCAAAACCCTTTATTGGTTTTGCTTTGTTTCAGATGTAAACCTGATGATGACAGCAATTGTTGAAAATATTTGTAGTAGAATAGTAGATTAGAACCGTGTTGGCTCCATTGAACTAAATAAATTTTTTAACTTTTTGAATTTTTTGATGACAAAATCTGCATGGGGATATACAAGTTCTGAGCAGACATCAAGGCTAACAATACCCCTCCCTTTCCCTTGTCCCTTCCAAAGTGCTGCATGCCCATATTTACTGTGTTGCACATATCTGGTTCTCAAATAAAAATAAATGTTCATCAGAAGATCCAATCTGAATAGACTTACCCTGGCCCATAGTGTAGGCCATTTATTGTGTAGCACATCCCCTGACTCTCCACTATAAAACACGCCATCAGTCGGTAAATATTCACTAAAATCAGCCATCCAACCCCCAAAGCCAAGGTCAATCATGTTCTTACGAATCACTTCGTTCTTGTACCATGTAAACGCTGCAGGATTGGTGAGATCAATGAGCCCACAGTAGAATTCACCATAGTCAACAATCATGGTGTTTCCTGTGCTGTTTTTGACAAAGTAGCCATGTTTGTCGGCTTCTTTGAACAAATTGCCTTCAATGTTAAGATTTGGACCGATGTAAGCTGTAACATAAATACCTGAAAGAGAAAAAAAAACCTTTCTGAGCTGAGTGGCTGTCAAAATCTACCCAGCTAGCAAAATAATGTTTTCTGAACGATAAAAAATGGTTTTACTTTTGATCAGAAAACTTTACCAAAAATCTTTTCAAAAATGTAAAAGTGTGGAGGGGTTTCTTTCCGCCAAAAACATTTAAACACAACCTTCTAGAAATGTTCAAAACAGATAATTTTACATATGAAAAACTTTAAAGGCTAACGGTTTTCATTGAAGTTTTTTTAAATGTTTACAAAACAAAACGTTTCAAAAGCCTAGGTTTTAAGAAAAACAAACCTATTGGCCCATATTCACAAAAGCGGAATAACTTTATTCCAGTAATAACTTTTTATTTCTTCCATTGGTGACGTCATATAATTTCACAAATTAGGAATAAAGTTATTCCAAAGGCTAGTTATCCCAGGCTGTATCAAATCCAACTTAGCTCATGGCTCCGAACTATCTCTATTTCAAGAACAAAAATCCAGGAATAAAGTTATTCCTGGAATAACTTTTGTGAATACGGGCCATTAATTTTAACCAAATCTAAACGTTTCAAAAATGTTTTATGAAAACAAAACCAATTGTAACCAATTCAGAACGATTTCAAAACGTTTTAGAGATGTTTGCTGGGTAGCCATCTTGGGGGAAATTGAATATTAAAACATACTAAAATTAGTACCCTTTTTATGTCTCACATTGGAAGTGCCTTACGGTGAAAAAGTTATTTTTTCTATTCTCAATGATTGATTGCTGCATCAGCTCAGGAATGTTGAGTGATCCCCTCCCCACACTTTCACAGGACAGAGTTTATGTGGCGATGGCACATATCATCTAGCAAACCAAAACATGATACATGAATTAGAAAATTGGGAAATCAAGACAGGTCACAGTTAATGTTTCATAACGTAAGACAAAATGCTTTGCTGTTATTGTTTCAATCATTGAACCAAGCGCTGTTGCATGTCGATATGTTACAAAGTATTGTTACTATTGTTGTTGGATTTAATTCGTGAACGCGTACTCAGAGCCTTGTGCGTACACGCGAACCAATTTACCTTGAAAATATACGCTCGCGTCAGGGACCACTGCGTACTTGCTATAAACACGCGTTCACGAATTAAATCCAACAACTATAAGTATCAACGTACAGTATGAGTGTATGTAACTTGTACAAAAATTGTAACTGCTGGAAAAGAGGAGGGGTACTCAGGTTTTGAGTTGAACAGAGGCGTGCTGCTTGAGCCTCAAAACCCCTAGTCATCTTTGGCCAAAAATAGTGCCCATTTCTAAGGATTTCTTTTCAAAAATATGCACATTTTTCAAGAATGTCATGATTTTCAGGGGTTTTGTCAGGTAAAGACACCAAATATAGGCCTGAGTCAGAAAAGTTGACCCAAGATTAAAGATATTTGGGGTAAAAAATGTGACCCCAGTTAAAGGATTTTTTTGTAAAAAAGCAAATCATTAGACTGGCACATCCCCATTCGGAAAAATGTGTGAATACCCCCCCCCCCCCCCCTCACAAGTGGCTCAAATGTGAGACTACAGTACTGCATGCAATGAATCTCAAAAACATGACCAATCTGTGTCAGATAATAAGCCACCATACATTTCTCCAACTTTGGGGCAATCTCTCAGTCTCTGCAATAAGGTTGATATCCCTGTAGGTAACCTTACTTTACCCCTCAAGGTTTTTCTTCTTCTTCTTCCTTGATAAGTGTAAACTTCAATAACTGAATATTATCACACTCATAGATTTAAAGCGGAGATACCAGACATGTCCGCCATTTTTATCCGGCATGGAGACAAAATTGGGGGTATTCGGGTTTGACCGACAGCTTGCCGATGAGGTATCGCACCGTGTCATAATGCGCGAATATTGAAACACGCACACACGCTTTGCGTACAGGTTGGCGTATCATTCGCGTAAATTATTATTTGCGTAGGTTGTCTGTACGCGTAATCAAGTCTCGGCTGTCGGAGTTGATTTTGCCGGGAACCGAGTGGACCCGAATACCCCCAATTTGAGCTCCATGGCTGACGACGCCATTACACGGGCTGGTATACAAAGCCTGGTATCTCCCCTTTAAATCTATGATCACACTACAGCATAAGACTAATTAATTTTGTAGCATTTTGTTGTGATGATTCTATTAGTCAACAAAATGCACTGTTTGTTTGTGCATATAACCATGTTAAAATGATTCAAGCATAGATTAAAGTAAGTACAGATAGGAAACAGGACTATTTGCACCCTAAAAATTTGGCAAAGTTAGAGGATAAGCAGAGAACAGCACTTGATGGGTTTAATAGCCGCTAGCCTAATAGCTGCACTCTCAGTCACATTACTGTTCTGTTGCCAAAGTACGAATCTAAGTAGCTGCTCATTTTTGTATGGCATGGCTCAAACAGCTTGCCTGGTCATTTGTATGGAATCAATTTATACAACAGGAGACCATGATGGGTGTGGCAAGAAGCCTGGCATAGAGGACATGTTACTGTACTTCATAAGTGATTCTGCTGAATGGAATTAATTGGGGACATGTCACCAATCAAGCGGCGGTTGATCTACCTGAACTGATGCTGTTGTTCTGAAAATAGCAATGGCCTGATAAATTTAATTTTGAAGAGAACCTTTTTAAAGACGATCGCGGTGTTAATTTTCACCAACAGATGGCAGCGTTACAGAATCAGTTGTTGGTCAGTGGCGGGACAATTTTGACATAACGCGCGTGGTATCTAAGCATAAGATTTGCGCCTAATATGCAAAACGCAACGTGCGCACTAGTTTTTTACGCATTGTCTTCCAAGTAAGCGCCGGAAATGGCGTGAAATAGTAACGAGTAGCTACGAGTGCTCCCGAGCCAACGGGCCTTCGTGATAAAAGTTTTTACATGTAATTTCCTATACCACAAAATGCTGATTTTTCAAATATTTGCTAATATGGGGTGGGGTCACTGACTGTTTTCAAAAGATAGCTGTAGAGATAAAATTACATGGAGTAAAATCTAAAAAACAATTTTCATCGCCGGGAATGACGCAATTTGGTTTTATTACATCAAACAGATAAAAACAGTTAATTAACCTAAAGGTGGTTTCAGACTAGCTTGTCGTGCGACAGTTGCGGCACACGACAAACATTTGCAATTTTGAGTTGTCGTGCTGTAGCATGACACATTTGCATATTGCCGCGATGGTCTGTTGCAAGAAAAGTTGAATTTATTGCAACTCAAAATACCGTGTCGTTGCGACCATCGCGACAGGGTAATCAATATATCGGCTTGTCGTGCTTGCCGCAAACATTTTCTGATGCGACAAGATCGAGTTTGCGCACTTTAAATTTTTGCCTGTCGTATGGTCGTGCGACAGCTGGAGTTTTCAAGTTATCGTCAACTAAAAGGAAAATGACGTCATAATATAGCGCATTTAGATGATCGGTGACCCCCATTTTTTATTGCTGAATTTTGAGGTTTACACTCTCATCTATTGACTGACAAAAAATAAACAAAATCTACAGGTAGTAACTTATCACCGCGATCGTCCTTAAGAAACTGGTTTCAATTACTCCAGCATACTGATTAATGTAATGAGCTAGCAACGCTTTAGATGCAAATTAATTTGTCTTTATGCAAATGTTGACAAGTCTCAAAACCGACATTAAGTGACCCACCTTTTTTCTTCAAGTTCTGAATCTCAACATCCAGATTTGGGTACTGTTTAGGGTCCCATTGCCAGTTCCAAAACAACCTCCTCCCAAACGATGTCTTGATTCTGCCGGCCCAGTCTTGAATCCAAACTCCGCTCACCTGAATACCCTTTGCCTGTGTGTATTATTACATAATTGAAACAAAAATATCTAATAAATAACTTTAGAATAGACTATGCATCATACATTCTTAGGGTTAGGGTTAGGATTATAGTTTAGGGTTTGGGGTGAGGTCTATTCTAAAATTATTCCTCACTAATTATTCATATTTGTTCAAGCAATAATGGAAACTAATCACTTCCTTGAAGACCTGAGAGTTCAAGCTAAATGCAATAGCTGAAGATTTTTCATAATTTGAAATATAACAGCGCTTCTCAACTAGCAGTGCACGCGCCAAATTTGGCGCTTTTACTAGTTCTGATTTGTACTTTTAGTCTCTTAAAAAACCCAAAGAATTACATTATAAATACGTGCTTCTGTGTACCATACAATTTTATCATTTGTGTGGCACTTTGTAAAAACTAGTTGAGAACTCCTGCTATATAGTGGCTTTTCTCTTGGGTCAGTGGCTCTTGAAATGGTTCATCAACATCATTTTAAAAGATAATTTAAAAGAGGGGTTTTACATTCTAAAGATAAGATGTTCGATAATTGCAGGTACAACTTTCTTGCATCCACATGATAAGATATTCTTCGATTTTTTTCTCTCATAAAAACAATTTGAAACAGTAGCATAGCCAGCAGGGGCCAGGGGGCAGACTGCCTCCTTGACCAAGAATTTGACTGAGAAATTTCAGAAGCAGGGGGGAATGGAAGAGAAAGAAAGAAAAGAAAGCAGGAAAATCTGGAAGAACAAGAAAGTCAATAGTGTTGGAAAACGGGGGAGAATAGGTAGGAAAATATGGGGGAAAATGTCCAAAAACTGCTGAAAATTGTTGATAACTTTTTTTTTTTGCTTGTCAGGTTTTAAAATCAACATAAATTTAGTTTGCATCTACAAAAATAATTTTTGGCAAAAGTGGGAAAGAAATGTATCTTTGCTCCACCTAACCAAAAAGTTTGGCCAAATATCCTGTTGCCACCATACCTGTGCCTGCTCTATATATCCAAGCATAGCATCGGTGCCACCCTGTATCCCAAGAACAGCGCCCTCACGAATCCAATCAGGCAACAATGGCTGGCGACCAAGAAATCCTGTTAGTTTGCTGACCAAGTCTACATAAGTGGCCCCAGTGTTCAGGTAAATCTTGCCTGGCATTGTCCCCCAAATCTGAACCTGTAAAAAGTACACAAACAAAACAATTATCTTAATCGTAAGCTTAGTGTATTGTACGGGTCAAATAGTTTAGAGAAAAATACACAATAAATCATATGTCTAATGAGGCCAGACAAGTTTGACAATTAAAATCCAAATTTTAGCCATTAGTGTAGAGCTTTGTGTAAATGATGCGTAACTATCTGATAAGCCAGGGGATAAGGCAAATTAATTTTCTATCAGTCAAATATGCCACTTAGATATAGCATGTAATCTAGTATTGACAAACCGCAAAACATTGGCCCAGTTTGATCACTAGCTGCTAAATAGATGCTTGTCATTTGTGCTTTATGGTAAAAAACCCTAGAAAAACATTTGCTTTGAAACAATGCATTATTAAAACACTAATTTAAGGCCAAGTAAAATAAATACGTTTTACCCCCCCCCCCCCTAGCCCCAGGTTTTCACGATTTTGAATTTTTTGAATAACACTTATGGGCCCTGTCAACCCTTCGTTTTCAGAAATGTTTTATTCACTGTAACTCAGCAACGGATGATTAAATCCAAATAAAAGTACCAGAAGCAAATTTGCATACTGAACATGATGGTGAGGTCATTTTTTGACCAAAATGTGTCATTTTGGCCCTAGGTTTAAAAATCATATTTTTAGGCCCACAATTTTACGGGAAAGCTAACTAAATTTTGCTTCGACAAAATTTCATACCATCTTACTTTTTAGAATCTAGAAAGCAATATTTAGGAACGCATTTTTCAAATTTTTTGATTTTTTTCTAGTTTTTGAGATATTGTCAAAAATGTCACAAATTCTACCACTGCCACCAATATTTGGTAAAATATGGCAATATTTCACAAAATAATTTTGTAAAATATTGCCAAAAAATAGCTCAAAAATTGTCATATTTTTTTGATAAAAATCAAAAATTTGAAAAATGCGTTCCAAGATATTGCTTTCTAGATTCTAAAAAGCAAAATGTTTCAAAATTTTTCCAAAGTACAATTTTCCCGTAAAATTTGGGCCAAAAACATTATTTTTGACCCTTTTTGGACCTTAGGGCTAAAATGACACATTTTGGTCCAAAAATAACCTCACCATCACTTTCAGTATGCAAATCCGCTCTAGCTAGAAATATATCTTTTATTTGGATTTAATTATCTGGTTACTGAGTTACAGAGCAAAAACCATTTCTGAAAATGAAGGGTTGACAGGGCCCTTAAGTGTTTAATGATCATTAATAAACACATTTCAAACACTTTCTTCAAGTTAGGTATAAATAAATTTGGAAATAACAAAAACTTAGGAGGGCCTGTCCAATTTTGAAATGTGTCAATAAAGCCGTTGGTATATGGATAGAAATAAATAATAAATTTTGGAAAATAATAAATAATAAGGCCCTCCCTCACCAAATTTTTCAAAATTCTGTACGTAAAACACATAATTTATCTTACATGGCCTAACACACCTGGAGAATGTCATGCTAAATGACAATACTATACTAGTAGTTAGTGACTGACTTTTTTTTTTATTTCATTCTTATATAGAGAATGTAAAATGGCAATAATTCAACAAAACTTATGATGTTGAGGTGCAAGGAAAATTTCATGTCATTCCCCAACAAAATAACTGAGATGGGTGATGAATCTAACAAAATAGAAATTTGGCAAATTTAAAAGCCTGTCCATGCTCACCCGGGCATGCTCAAATGTGATATGTTTTGATTTATTATTGTACAGAAACTTTACTGCTGGAAATCTGGTGAGTGTTTTTTTCTTAAGTTTCCCAATTTTACAGAAAAAAAGGCTATTTTAGTTTCGTCTTCACAAATATGAAAATTTTAAAAAAATGTGGTTATTTTTGATAAGCATTAAATGATAATGCATGCGTGCAACATAAAACAAACTTGTTTCTTTTTGTTTGCCTAAAATGACTGATGCTTTCAAATTACCTCATGGAAATGTCCATGTCTGAAATCCAATTCACCATAGCTCGTAAATGTAAAATGGCAATAATATTTGCGCGATGAAACAAAGGTCGGCTGTGCCCAGTACGTTGTATGATAGTCTCCACCTCCTTCGTCATTGTCATTGGCTAGAAATGTCACCTCTGTTTTTGGATTGCGACCAACGCCCTGCAAAATGTCAAAATGAAAATTCATGAAAGGTACTATTACATACACCTTGAAGTACAAAGTAAGCAGCTGATTAACCCAAACCGTACAAAATCACAAAAGATCACAATCCACATAGTCAGGAAAATCGCCTAAGTCCAAATACGTCATACACCGGAGTTAGCAATGGTCACGAAATCGCTGCCATGGCAAAATCATGAAAGATTCATGCACAAAATATTGATATGCAGTGATTTGGTCTTAATTAATCCAAATCAATTAATCATTGCTAGTCTCTTGCAGTGGCGTGCCCAGGATTTTTTGAGATGGGGGCACAACCATCAGTTTCCCCCGAATGACCAGTAGTGGTGGAAGGTTAAAATTAGATATTTTTAGATTTTTTTGATAATGCGCGCATAGCGTGCAAAATTTTTTTGTCAATTCAGCTAAAATTGTTTACAAATCTTGCAATTTACGCAAAACTTGACAAATTTTGACTGAATATTGACATAATACCTGAATTTCAAATTTTTGCTCACATTTAAATTATCAAAAACAAAGGGAAATTCAAGGTATCACAAGCCCACAGCAAGGTTATAAATGATTTTCAAAACATTAAAACTATTTTTCTTACCTTTTCTTTTGATTTTTTTCTCTCCTCCCCTTTCTTTTCTATCTTTTTTGTGTCAAGATCCCCGAATGGGCCTTTTCCCCCGACGGACTCACCAAACTGGGGGGGGGAGCACATGCCCCCCCCCCCCCCTTTGGGTACGCCAGTGGTCTCTTACACAATACAAAAACACCAGTTCGCAATGTTGTAGTAAGAAATGCAATGGATCTCATAACAGAGTCCAATTGCTAACTTTATAGTTCTAGGTTTATAGGGTATAGATAGCAAAGTGCATGTTGCCAAGTAACCCAGATTTCAGTGCCTTGTCCAACACCACCTCGTTGCTGGGTCTGTGGGAGGGACGATCAGAGGAACGGTGCTAGTTATAGTCGCCAAGTGCAATGGCATTGTCAGACATTGGCTCAAATTTCCTTATTGTGCATAATAAATATATGATATACCATTGGCACAATCAAATACCCTAAGTTTCATCCTCATATCAGAATAAATATGGCAGCTAGTATCTCTCTCTTAATCTATGGGTACTACTCTACTACTCATATCACATTATTTGATATATTTATAAGGTACTTTTAAAGGGGGGTCGGAACTTTGTCAATTTGTTAGTGTTCAAGTAAATGCCAAAAACTGCTTCAAAGTCCTTTTTTTTGGGTGGGGGTATTACACCAAACAGATTTATCAAAAAGAGAGCAAATAATCCTGATGCAGGGGTTCTCAACTAGCGGCGCAAGCGCCAAATGTGGATTGCCACTTTTGCTCTCTCAAAAAACAAAGAAATACATAAGAAATACACTGAAAAACAGATGCATGTGGCGCATTGTAAGAACTAGTTGAGAACCCCTGCTCTAGATCTATTTTGACAACATATCTTTAAACATTTTTATATTTCAGAGGCTTGTTAAAAAAGATTGAAAAAATGTTTTTGGGTGAATTTCTCAAGAGCCAAGTTTTTTAAATCAAAAATTCTAATGTACAATAAGTCAATTTCTTATGGAATTTCCTTTTCAAAATGTATGTAGTAAGTAACAAATTATGAAAAAACACATTTTTAGAAATTGCAAGTCTTTGCATGATTCCCTTTAAGAAAATATAGAACAAAAACACAACAATAATATGTTGCAATCTTTTGGGAACCTGATTATTGAATTTTCCATTTGAAAACAACATTGCCATGATCACAACTAGGTTGGGGATAACATATTTCCAAAACTGAAATTGTATTGTTTGATAAATCGAACCGATCTGTTTGCTAGGTGAACCCAAGGGCAAGGACAGACATCAAAATGAGACATGATCATGAGGAATGGGGTCGGTTTTGGAAAAATTGAAATAGAGTTACAATGTCATCATATCCCTTGAACCTATAAGATAGCATAAATTTGTATCAAAAATGGATTTTAATGCACAAGACTCGTCATGTGCAAGAAAATCCAAATTAATGGCGTAAAGCAGCTATCTCAGATACGACTTTCTTGCACTCACAAGACGAAGCAGGCCTATATAATAGGTTGTAACAAAAACAAAATAAAATGTTGCCAACATTTGACTCATTTCCCTAATTCGGTCACAACTTCATGAAAACCATTGTAATGGCAAGGACAGATATCCAAAATATGGCATGATTATGGAGAATATGGGTCAGGTGTAGTTACAGAGCAATAGAGGTAGAAATTATGTTGCTTTTAATTGTTTTGAAAAGTTAAGTTAAACCAATCAGCATATCCCTTGAACCTATACGATGGGAATTGTATCAGAATGAATTTTTAATGCCCAGGTAAGCCTATAATAAGTTAAAATAAAAAAACAAATTGAACGTTGCCAACATTCGCCTTATTTCATTGAATCCGGTCACAAATATTTCGATGAAAAGCATGTCAAATCATTGAACCAAACAAATAGACGGTATCATAAAACGTGCAAAATTAAAGGTAAAATGAGTTCATTGCTTTCATGTGTAAACATGATCAGTGAGAATAGCATTAAGAATAACATGTTAATAAAATGTTGATACACAATTCACATAATATACACATAATCAAGTCTGGTTACATAAAAAAACCCAGTTAATCATCAATGCTTTTTTGTGAATGAGGAATTTGAAAGTCCTTTTTATTTTCTACAAATTCAGTATTCATTTTGGGCTAAGAGTTATTATATTTTACTTCTCATGATAAAATTATATTCATAACCTAGGGACTTTATGCTCAATATACACTGACTCCTACCCTGGAGATGTGTGTTAAAACATTGGCCAAGATCCTTCCCACTATACATTTTCTACATATTTTCATATAAATATATACTACTAGTGGTTTTCCCTAATTTGTGGAAAATTGAAAAAAAAAATCAATTTCTTTACTAACTTAAAATTAAGTGTTCCAATCATAATCTCATCCCACAGGACTCAAACAGAAGTAGGATATTTTTTTGATATTAAATTATTGAAGCTCATATGTTTCTGATTATAAATCAACAATTTCATCATAAAATTCTTTATAGTTTTGTAGATATGGCACAAAATGTAAAATTAATTGGTATACCTTTTTTTCATTTCTTATGTATTTACATAACAGCCTCATCCCTAGAGTTGCATACTTTCTTTTGCATTTAAAGAGTAAAGAAGAAACAACTTAAGGGTTAAACATCGCAAAATGCATTTCAGAGATCAATTAAGGTCAACTAGATAATTAAAATAGGATCCTACACCTTTAAGCTTTTATGCCAAGACAAACAAATGGTATGAAAAGGTGTTTCCAGTTTTATAAATATCTTGTTTCTAGGCCTGTAAAGTTTTTAGTTATGTTAGTGTGGACTTTTGTACCTTTTCTTGACTGTAATACATTTCCAAGCTTTATAAGAACATTTCCATCCAGAGGTTTCAATTTAAATGGAATCGAGGCTAGTGTCTTTAATGCATAAATGTAGGCGATACCAAATTTGTCACCATTTTCATGAGATTAATTTCAGGGTATATCGGATAATGCACTCACACTTTATGTACAGATGGGTATTTCAACGTTAAGTATTATTTGCCCATCTTGTCCTTAATCCTTATGTACAAACAGATCTTTGCGTCCAAAGATAATTTCAGCAAGAAAGAAATGAACCAAACATCCCCAGCTTGAGCTCCATGGCTGACAACGCCATCATACTGTTCAGTATGCAATCTGATAATACTTCCAATCTTAATCTAGTCTGGTATCTCGTCTCTAAATATATGGTTTGATTATAAATGATGTCAAACCACTTTAATAATGCACTATTTCCACTTCAACCATTGCTGATATAAAGCAGTAAATAAGAAAAACAAAATTTTTTCTTGTAAACAATGTCATGGAGCTGAGACCAGCAACGTTATATTTATATTACTTGGCCTGACGTACTTTCAGTAGGCAAAATCGAGTGCACAGTGTGTACAGCATATGGAAACATGAGACATATTGTATTCATTCATCATGTGACAAAATGATCGAAACAAACTGCCAATATTATGGCAAAAGCAGTTCCATAAATATTTGTTGTAACAATATTGCTGTTATTGAAATAACTTAAAATGCACTTCCTGAACAGCACAGATTAATTATGAAATATTGCTTAGTATAGCCTACGGGAAAATTTGTACTTTTAAAAGTCGGAAGATTGCACCCATGCATTAGACAACCCTGTGCAATTGTGCAAGGGTGTGTAGTGACCCAGCTCTATGTTCTGGTTGTGCTACACTTACTTGACTACAACGTAATATGCATCTTTGAATTTTTCAACCATCCTTCCGTTGTCGGAATATGTTGCTTAGTCACCAAATATTACGAAACAAATCTATTATTTGATATCATGTATTTGGAAACAAATATTTCCATCACCATTTATCTGTTCTTATCAAAATAGAGGGGTTTACAGCACACTATGCCTCCCATGATGTGTTATTCCACATAGCCTCAGCACACTTTACATGTGTTTGCTGACTACTATGGCCCAAGTAAGCTCCATTCCACACCAAGCATTATTTCAGTTTTGCAGCAAACTCTAGGGTGCTGAACCTTGATCAGCCCACATATACACCATTGATAAAGGGGCTTTATAGTGAGCTATTGCTCCCTTTTTTTAATTTCACATAGCCTCGGTACACTTTACAAGTATAGCTAATTACTATGTCCCAAGTAAGCTCCATTCCACACCAAGTAGTATTTCAGGGGTCACAGCAAACTCAGGGCACTGAACCTTGATCAGTCCACGCATATACACCATTCCACAAGTTTCTTACCGGTTTCCATGAGGCAATTAATTAGCAGTTACTTCCTTGTCCAAGGGAATTTTAAGCACACTCAACTTTTGGCACCAACTGTGTTTCGAACTCAGGGACTTCAGCGCCCATAGTGAGAGCCATACTGTTCGAGTTAACTGCTTAAATGCAACAACAGTGAGGTGCATTCCATACTTTTTATGAGCTACCAAACATTTGGTGCAACAAGTATTTTCTATTAAATTAATTCAAATTGATTTTCTGTTGATGAGGCTTGCTGATAAAAATCACCAAATATTTGACACTCCAAATTGTGTGGTGATATTATCAATTTTCACCACTAAGCCTCCGTTATTATTAGAAAATACATTTGAATTGGTCTAATAATGAAGACAGGTTGCACCAAATATTTGGGGCAGCCTTCATCACTATCCTCTTCTCTAGTCTCTCTTAATCACCCACCTGCTCTCTAATCCAAATTGGAAAACGTTGCCCTCTCAGGTCAAAGTAAGAAAATTGCTCTCCTCCGCCGTAAACATGCTCATCTTCCTCCGCATAAAAACGAACCCAGAGATGGTTTTGTCTGCTCGGTAAGGTAGAAAAGCTTATCGCATTCTCATGCACCCCAAATTCATCCTTAAAAGACACAAAGGTCTGGAAAAGAAAGAAAAACATAATAAATTATTTCACAATAACATCACACTATAATCTGTAGATCACAACGCTAACATTTTGTGAACTTTTCCACCCATTTTCACTTACTCCTATAGGAAATAAATATATATTCTTTTTATTTTTGGTACAGTGAATTACAATACTTGCTGTTAATACAGTTTTTTTACCTCTGTCACGAATAAAGAACAACCAACCAAGGACATTAATTTAGATAAGATAAGATAAGATAACATTTATTGGAATTCCTTGCCTTTTAATATTTATGAAATTTGCAAATCAAGAACATGAAAATATTACTTTACATATTCATTGACAATCAATACACAGTTATACAAAAAACTGACATTAACTAATACGAGAAGGCAAGCAAATTAGGATGCGAAGAATGGGTTGAATAGCCCAACAAAAGTGCTCTCCCATCCCTAAAAAATTATAAGTAAGAGTGGACACAAATGCTTTCAAGTATTACTAAGAATACAAAAAAAACCCATAATATGCATTTTTTTCTGTAATACGAAAAATGCCAAAGAAACCAAAATATAATTGTACAAATGTAACATGAACAAAATCAACTAAGTGAAATTAATAAATAATAATGACTTTCTTTGATCAGTTCTTTATCATGCCCGCACGCATATTCCAGGAAAAAGTATCCATGCACAATAATCATATTAAAATAAGTGAACCCTAAACACAATCAAACACCCAGACATTTCACATTTTGTCATGTAGTTCCACATCAAAACTGTGAACATGCTGTATACCAGTATAAAATAAAAAAAATAAAATAAATGCAGGTGATTAATAGTGCACTATGCCTCCCCTGACTTGTTTTCCATGTGGCCTCAGCACACTTTACAGAGCATATACAATTAGTTCTTATCATTGGGTTAAATCACTACCTGGGCCCTATTTCATAAAAGTTAAAATCAACCTAAGTCATGAAACTTGGGATGAATTGTTCATTTGAACTCTGGATAGAATTTTAAATTTTTGAGTTTATTCTAATGTTATTATTACTATTATCTTCTACTTCACAAAGGAGTTTAAAATAAAGACTTTTAATTTTTTTTTCCATCTAACAAAAGATAAGATTTATCCTAAAATAAAGACTTAGGTTGATTTTAACTCGAACGCAAAACGATCAATACAGCTCATGTTTAACAGTCCAAGTACTAATCAACTGAGGTAGCAAGAACTATATGCAGATATACAGATTTATAGGATAGCATTTTTTTGGAAACAAGTTTTTACAAAAGTTCCTCCAAAATTAAGATTCCATTAATGAAATATTGATAAGTAACATCTTCATTCCAATCCTCAAGTATTCAAATCATGATCATTAGCATCCTTGAAGAAGAATTGACTTAAAGGCATGAGCCACGATCACCAAAGTGAAGTTCAACTTTCACCAATATTTACTGATTTAATAATTCCAACTAACCATTTTTGTTTAACTTAAACATTATAGTAAAACAGACAATTATTTGTGCTTTGTGATGTTTACTTCTGAGAAATGAAAATTCAGTGATAAGGTCCGTTCATAGTACGCCGCACTTCAGTGCGGTGCGTTGTTTTACTGCACTGCACAGTTTACTGCAAGAAACTGCAGTGCGGCGTCGCAATAAAGTTAAATATGTTTTAACTTGAAATGCGTCAATGTGCGGCAAGGTGCAGCAAATAATGATCGATATATCGGTAAAATTTGCCGCACTGCATAAAGTTGCGCGTACTATGAACAGACCTATAGTGTTTATAGAAATAAATTACTTAATTCTCAAAATTTAAACTTCTTTGTTACTAACAATATATTAAAGTTTTTCTTTGATTCAAATAAGCAAGTTCTCAAAACCAAGTGGCTTTATATCAAATGGGTTATTACATTTTTCCGTGCTACAACGGTTAACAGCTCATTGTGAACTGAGGTGAATCACAATCCTGGGGGAGGCACTGACATAGAAAGGTGGTCCAGTAAGTGCGGCCCTCATGACCCCTTTTCCTTGTCTGCCACTCCCCAGACCCCATTGGAAATAAGTTTGTTTGAATAGCCAAACTTTCTGGGTTATCCTGACATCACAACATTTAGGTGTTTGTCTTATTGTATTTTCTTTTACTTGCTATGTTTACATTGTAAGTCACTTTGTCAAATAAACATGAAATTAAATGAAATGACCCCTATTTAAAGCACATTCTTCAGTTTATAAGCTATTTTCTGAAAGTTTATTCACAAGACCTCCATTTCAAGCAAAATGTTGGTTCAGGGGCTCAAATTTACCTCAAAAAATAGCTCTCAAGTGTCAGTTTCAGACTTCAGTTCCTTAGACCCTCTTTTTAGGGAAAACCCTCAGTTCTATAGACTCCAGGTTTTGAAATCAGTGCCATATACCCTACCAAAACCAAAGTTGTATTGGTGACTTTTCTTGAAACTTTAGTTTTCAGGACCCCATTCAAGCACAATTTTGGTTCAAGAACTCAAAATTGCAACAACAACAAAAAATTCTCAAAGGGTAAGTTTAATGGCCAATTCAGTTCTTTAGACCCTTTTTTCAAAATAAAACCCTCAGTTCCCTAGACCCCACGTTCAGAAATCAGGAGCTTACACTTTACCAAAACTAAACAGCTTACCTTCAATAGTCCACTTCTATGAAATTCAATAACCACCTCCTTTAGAGCAGTCCTATTATCCACACTGAAGTCAGTGAGCGCAATCCTCTCCTCGACATAGTCACTGATATTAAAATTGCCTAAATGACTCTGAAATTCATAAACCCCTGATCCGATGAAGAGAAATGGCGACTCTGGTGAATGGTCTATCACCTTGGTCTCGCCGATGAATACTTGAAGTGTTGTAGCATCGTACTTGATATCAAAAGTTGCGTAGGTTCTCTCAAAATGCAGTAAAATAACCAGAGTTGACAATGTGGTTTTCAACCATGGTTTGAGTGGAGCCATTTGAAGACTGCAGATCTGCATGAAATATCCTGTAATATTGGTAAAAATCAAACATCAACCTCTCAATATTAAATCAAATTGATAATACTCTTGTTTTATACTGAGACGATATACCTATAGTTGCCTCAGGTTGCATGTGTCCCATAGTAATCACTGA
>JXSR01S040746.1:108322-118414 GCA_000969725.1 Ophiothrix spiculata | reverse complement strand
ATTATGCTGCAAATTCCACTATTGTAATAAATGTTTTATCTTTTAAAGATGTAAAATGTGTGAAATATTAAAGGAAAAGCCAGTTTAGATTGTTTAAATAGAAGGTACCACTTCAATTTTACATTTCTTGATTTTTTACATATCGGTACCTCCATATCGGTACCTCGGCTCCCCAAGCTCATTTTCAATAAAAAAATTGCATAATTTAAGAATGCAACATGCTATCATAAAATTTTTGGTGTCATTGTAAAGAGCTCATGAAAAGCTTCAATTTGATGGGTATTTTACCAAGGTAGGTAGGTGCCTTCAATTAAAAAAAAGTATAATAATGTGCAAAATCTCGCACAAATGCACCGGCTCCCCCATTTCAGGTCTCCAGCTCAAAACACATGGCCATATACCTTGCCCTTTCAACATCAAGCAACAAATTGGTGTTTTGCATTGTTAAAGGGGAATAAGACAAGTTCAGCATCATCACATATTTTCCCTAAATATATTGAGATTTTTGCATCATTTGAAGCATTAGCAGTAATAATGACAGCATGCAAAGTTTCATTGTCAATTCAAAATATATAGACTTTCTTTTATTTTTAATTATAGTTGTCGACAAAGATCAATTCTGCCTTCTATAGTTGTTTTTTTAAAATTGGTCTTTTCAGGAGATCTAATGCAAACTCAAAATCTCTTTTGATTTATCTGCAATATATGATGTGAAAGGAATGTTTACCGTAAATCTTTGGCTCTCTCTTGATATAAACATCAATAAATACGTTTAGAGAATAGCATCATACCCAAAGTCAACAAACAAAATAAAATTCAAATTTTTAACTTTCTGAAGGTTTTGATCAAAATGTTCCCGATATATTGTAATTGACTGTTATTTTCTAACATATGAAGTGTAAATCATCCACAAATAAAATTTAGAAATTTTGTCCAATGCCCCTTTAACCCTTCCGGATGTAAATGAACCGTACCCAATGTACCCATGAGCCAGTTTACCACCTTTTAGCACCCGTGTCCGGAAACCTGCTGTGCCTGTATAACCACATGAGAAGTTACAATATGCAATGATTTTCTTTACTTAAAGGGGCAATTCATGATCCACTTTTAATCCTCAAGGTCACCTCTACCAAAATTGACTTTTATGGCTGGTAAGAATCATTGACAGGTATATGTTACAATCACCACATCATTCTTTCAAATGTGCTGGCATTTTTGAGATAAGTGAGAAAAATGTTATTTTCCAATTTCTAATTACTGTTGGGACCCGACAGTAATTACAACACAGTAGCGTATGGAATTTTTTAAAATGCTGAAAAGCTTGTAACTTGAAAACGAATGTCAGAATCAAGTGAAATTTTCAGGATAAATTCATCTTGCACTCTTCTTTTTATTTAGCTAGAAAAGAGGTGAGGTTTTTTGCGCCTTATCAAATGAGTCTTTGAACCCTTGGTTGATAATAAATGTAATACTATACGATCATGATCAAAAATATTTTAGAGTAAAAACAGTTTAAATGAATGAATGTGACCATCTAAAAGCTTTTTCATATGTATTTTGTTAAAAAATTGTTTTGCCAGCGAAAAATGGATAAAAAGAACAAGCATGCTTTCCTATACTAATACATGTGGAATTAAATTCGGGATCCCAAAATTAATTCAACAAATGGTCACAACAGAAAATGTAAGCATATTTAAGCCAAACCAATATTTAACCCAATAAGCTATAAAAATCAAAAAGGAGGCGCTTCATTTTTAACACTTTATAGTATTGCTTTAAGTTTGAGAGAAGTGTATAATATATTCTGATTTTCCTGATCTTGATTGCAATTTTTATCAAATATAGCGTAGCTGATAGACTGCAATGTAAATGTAAGATATTTTAGCCATCATAAATAAAAGTTCTGGTTTGAATGTCGGGGATTAAAATTTGGGTTGGGTCAGATGTAGGACCTACATATATGTGTGGATTAGAAAGAGTTCAAAGTGTTTAATGTGCATTGGACAACATTTCAGAATTATCTTTGCAAGTGATTTACACTCTTTATTCAGCAATGACTGTCAACTACAAAAAAAGAAAAAAAGATCAAAACCTTTAGAAATGTTAAAAGTATAATTTGCATGTTGATCTTGGGTATGAGGCTATTCTCTAAAAGAATGTATTGATACAATAAGCTAGGAGAGAGGTTGAGTTTCATTTGTACAATATTGCTTTAACTTTTTCTAATAAAACATGAATTTGTATTTGACAATTAATACCTGGGATAATACTGATGTTGTCCTTTAGGCCATGGAACAAAAATAATCCTGTTTCATAAACCTTCATCTAGATTTAAAACTTCATTTATCCTCCCACCCCTGGATATCAACCATAACCATTGTCTTTTCATGAGCCTGATAAGTTTTTGTTGAGAGATCATTCCACACCATTAGTACCTATATTCAGAGGTGTCACTCATGACAGTTCTGCTCAGCAAGTCTCAACAATTACAGTTATTTATAGAAATTTGAGATTCAAAAATCTTACTTTAGGTAAAAATCTCTAAAAAGCAACATCTGTATATTAAAGGGATTGCCCATGATTTACCAAAATTTGAAAATATCTGTATGCAGAATCATTAATGTGTACCTACTTAATACAGCGTGTCCCAGAAAAAACCTTACAATCTTTGTGTGCAATTTTCTTAAGTTTAACAGACAGTCAGAAAGTATATGAAGAGTTTGATTCCAAAAGGGCCACCCACAGACATCCACCTGAGCACTTTTTGAGAAAACCAGCAAAAAGTTTTTTCTTGTTGTGCAAAATTACTTTTCACGGTTTTGCTGCTTTACATTTTAGGAATTGGTCCTCTAACTAAAGTGACAACACTCAAGGAAATCAGAACTACATTGTTCATTTTTTTTTTATAAAGCTTTATTTTCATTTGGCAGTGGATTTAGGCCCTTTTGGAAAAAAACTATGGATTTTTATGCACTGTCAAGATAAATTAAAGCAAGTTCTGGGGAAAATAGTTTGGTTTCATGAAATTACTACTATAGTACTACATTATATAGCACCAATAACTAAATTTTTACCCAAAGTTGATTTATGTTCTTTTGGGGAATGATCTCTTCATTTAGAGTTCATTTCCAAAAGGGCCTAAATCCATCTGAAAATCTGCAAACAGATAATTCCTTGTCATGTTCATTTTTGAGTTTTTACTGCTTCACAAGTTAGGGAGAGGTCCTCTCACTACAGTGACATCACTTATGAAAATCAAAACTTTATTGCTTATTTTTATTGAGAGCTTTGTTTACACCCTAAAATGGATTTAGGTCCTTTTGGAAACAAACTGTAGTGGATTTAGGCCCTTTTGGAAACAAACACAGATTTTTGTGTACTGGTAAACTCAATGAAAGCAACTTTTGGGGAAAATGGCTTGGTTCCATTAAACTACTACTATAGTACTACACTATGGCACCAGTAAGTCAATTTTGACCAAAAGTGGATTTAGGCCCTTTTGGAAATAAGCTCTTTCCAAAAGGGCCTAAATCCACTACAGTTTTTGCCTCATAAAAATTGTAAAATAAATTCCTTTTTTTTTCATTGGCACCTCAAAATGTCCATATTGGAAAACAGAATTCAGAAACTATCCTCATACTTTAGAATGATAACTTTTTGCATTTTTGGCCTGCAAAATGCAAAATGTGTAAGTATATTTATTAATTTTATTGCTTTTTTTCTTGCACAATGATCAATTCTGATCATTTTAAATTTAATGTACTATATGCCATATAAAATCCTATATTCACTTTGGCTGTGTGTCCCCTTTAAGCCTTCAAAAAAGAGTCAAATCTCATTTTCCCCAATTTTGAACCAAAATTTCACTAATTCCCCATTCAGACACACAAAAAAGTTGTCTTAAAGGGGCAATTCATGATCCACTTTTCACCCTCAAGGTCACCTCTACCAAAATTTGGTTTTTTAGCTTATAAGAATCCTCAAATGGTATATGTTACGATCCCCAAACTATTCTTTCATATCTGCTTGCATTTTTGAGAAAAGTTAGAAAATGTGTCATTTTCTAATTATTGTCGGGGCCCGACAGTAATTACAACACAGTAGCCTATGGGGATTTTCAAAATGCTGAAAAGCTTGTAACTTGAAATCGAATGGTCGGAATCAAGTGAAATTTTCAGTATATATTTATAGTGTACTCTTCTTTTTATTTAGCTAGAAAAGAGGCAAGTTTTTTGTCACATCAAAATCATGAATTGCACCTTTAAGTAGACATCGAGTTCATTTTAAATTTCAAACACGACCTTGGATTAGCAGAAAGTAACTCGACTTACGACTGTTCACACATGCTACGATGTTGAAGTCAAATTGAAATGAACTCCACTTAATTGTAATTTGCGGAAATGACATACGCTCCAGGTCAATGCGCTGTGGAAGTAAACACGGATTCAACTCGACTAACAACGACAGGCTTACTAACGCTACTTCATTTGCATTTTAGTGAATTTTGATGTACTAAACATCAAAATTTGATGTAAGGCGACTTTTTGAAAGACCACTTAAGTCAGCTCGAACTGTTCACATACGAGCGAATTTTGAACTCGATATAACTCGAATACGACTAAAGACGACTTTTTGGCTCTGTCTGAACGGGGTATAATTTTCTAAATATTCCACCTCCCAAACATTTTATTGTAATTATTACATGGTAGAATAGTCTCTCAAGTCCTCAAGAAAAATAAATTGGATCAACATCTATCTTGACCGTCAAAATATAGAGTTGGCTTGTTGATCACCTCTCTCTATAAGAGCTGCGGTAGTATCCTGCCATATAACATGTCCAATTTATCCTGCATGCTCAAAGGCACCTTTACACCACTTGCCCTAGCTGACTAAAAAATCTTGCATTTTACATAAAAATCATTCATTTTGGTTTGAATGGCTTCATTATGTTGTTGACCATGAAATACAGTATTTGCACAGGACAATTAAGTATACAATTGAATGGTAGCTTAGGTGAAATATGGCAAAATGGTATTGTTTGAACAAACCTTGGACTAGAGTTTTGACCTACATCCAATCTCCATGTATGAGCTACTTTGACTTCAGGCTTGTGTCCCTCATATCAGTAAAATAACAGTTTTAGTCACTTCTGGCTCATAGTTTTAACCAGAGATTTTGAAGTCCCTATATTAAAACAAGTATATTATTAGTACAGGTACCTAACTTCATATTAAATTTGACTAGCCAGCCTAAAAATAGCCTTGTTTTTTTTTAAATACAACCTTTAAATTTTATAAAATAGGCCTAAAACTTTACATAAGATTGTAATTTGAGTCATATGGAACTAAAAATGAATTTTGACAGCTTCAATATGTTTTACAAATTGTCTTATTCAGAATATCTAGGTAAAAATATATAGGGCAAATATATTTCGAAACTTATCTCACTGATTTTGAATTGATGTTATTTTTCTTACTTGTTTAGTGATAAAAACAACTGCAGAGTGTTGTTAAATCACAAATTTTACAAACTGCCTTCAAGCCAGGAACCACAAAAACCATCCCACTTTCAGGTACATGTGAGAAAAGTCTTCTGAAAAGACGGATAATTAGCAAATATTTGAAATATATTAACTCTACCTCCATCACCAAATGAAAAACAGGATAACTGTTTCATTTGAGCACAAGAAGGTTGCACTGAAAATTGCTGGTATATGCCGTATGCCTATGGATATCAAGCTTAGTTGCGTAGACATAGTCAAATCAATTGTAAGCTTAAATTGTATACATTGCACAACTTGTCTCTATTGCTATAAATATGCTTGCTAAAAGCTTATATGCAAGAACATCATAAAAGCTCATAATCATAAAAGCATCATATTACTTCTTACAATTATGATCAAAGTACAAAATGCCAAATTACCTGCACAAATGCTGTCTAACCACAGATTTTGGAACACAGAAATCACCACAGCGTTGCTAGCAAGCTGACTGTGGCTTATCTAGATAACATGATGTAAAATCAGTTAGGGCATGCAATAACTGTATACTAGAATATTTGTTAGCATTAAAATTTTGCATATTTTGCTTAACCCTTACAATTCAAAACACTGAAATGCCACTTATATCATGAATATACATAGATTTCAACAGCAAACTCTTGCAATTAGTGAAATTAAAAATGTCATTAAAAATCTGAGTTTGCCATATATGTGAAATTTTTAAGCAGCAAATATTTCTGTATTTCCTCAGTATCTCCTATTCACTAATGCAATCACAACATTGTATACTACAGAAAATATAAAGCCAGTTGCAAATATCCCATAATGCATAGTATTCTGGAAAGTTACACTTAGATTAAAAGGTATACCTGGTTTAAGCCAGGGGGAAGGGGAGAGAACCCATGCAAGTAGCCACCCAAATGCAAAAATTGTGAGACCTGACAGGATTTGAGACTAGCAATTTAGGGCATACTGGATAGCGCATCAAATTCAAAAGAATGGTTAGATTAAAAATAACGATTACCTTCTAAGTTGCCAATAAAATGCTTCAAATACATAGTGACACTTCTAAACTAAAAATTGGTCAAATGGTGTACATGTAGGCCTACCCCAAGGGGCCACTCAGATATACAAGCAATTTTACTCTTAAATTGTACCCCCTAAAAGTTGATTTTTTTTCATCAGGTTTTGAAAAACACCCCTTTTAAGTGAACATTTAGTGGGTTTTGTTTTGTTTTTTGGTCTGGAAAAGATTACCCCTTTGTGGTCTCAGATAAGATGGTAATTTAACGGGTATGGTTCAATTCAGACAGGTATATAGTCGTAAAAGAAAGATATTTATAGCATTTTTCTTGTGCAATAGCTCTACATTTGCAAATATTCCATTACAACTTTTGGAGACAAGTAAAATTTGACAAATTGACGGAAAATATATTTAGCTGATTTTAAGTGACCTTAAAATGCAATAAAAAATTTGGTGTAGTGTTCTGGGGAGGGCACTGACATAGAAATGTGGTATGGGTATGTGCAGCCTTCAAGACCCCCTTTTTATGCCCTGCCTGCCATGCCAATCCCTGGACCCCATTTTTAAGCAAAATCTTCAGTTCAAAAGCCCTGTTTTAAAATGTTTCAATTCCCTAACATTTTTTTTTAATTTAGTTCTCAAGACCCCCATTTCAAGCATTTGCTTACGAATAAGATGAACTGCTAAAACCTAGCCCACAATTGTTGTCAAGGGTCATTTCAAGTTGGACCACTTCAGTTCTCTAGACCCCCATTTCAGAGCCCGTCTTCTGAGTTCAGATTCCAAAACCAAAGTCAGGTGGTGAACTCAACAGTATTGTTACTTTCTTGTTGCATTTTTACAGGTGATCAATCAATTACTGGCACAGAAAATAATTAACCTGATCAAAGTTACCTTTTTTTAATTTCTCTTTGTGTATATTGTTTTTAAAGAATTTCTGGATTAAATTATGTATTTATTGAAAATTTTGACCAAATCTGACAGTTTTCAGCAATTCAATTAAATTGCAGTTAGATGAGAAACATAAATATAGCAGCACATCTAACCATAGAAAAATCAACCTAAAATTCAGTTTAAAAAAAGGCCTAAGAAAATATCTCAAACTTGCTTCTTTTTTTTTTTACTCACTACATGCCTAAAAGAAAAATCTGAAAATTGTGAAAATAAATTTGAAAACATTCTTACCTGATCAATATACTAGATAAAATATATCTTAAGATATTCTACTGTTTGAATTAGAGTTTATCACAAAGCATTTTAAAGAATACTTGATCATGTATACTTGAGACCTGGACCATGCTTTTCACAATGTACTACATCTTTACATAGAATCATTGCAAGCCAAAATATTATTGCTGAAAATCAAAGCACAGGATCATGGGATGCCATTTGGGCTGTACATGTGAGCTAGCACATGGGCAAAGGTAAACTTAGGTCAGTCACCACTAAATAGTATGACCAATATTTGACCGGGGAATTGTTCACTGTTTTGCAGTTTAGAGTGGCGCTTCTCAGCTTGCAGTATATAGTTTTCTCAGAGATGCAGTTGCTTACGAATACGGGATGGCATTTTTTTCATAAATTGTACAAATTCAAAAAATTGTTTGTACCCTTTTTGGGTGTGCAAATTTCAATGCACACTGAACACATGCTTTACTAATGTGTTTGGTTAATCACGCACCGCATCGCTGCGTAATATACATGGGAAATTATGCAGATGCTGGTGTGACATTAAAGTAATCAAATTTTATTTAAAAATGTCTGTTTTTGTCATTTTTCTTGAAAACTAACACAGTCACCACATTTTTTTATTTCAGTATTTTGAATTATGTAAAAATTTAAAAAAAAATCAATGGAGCATTTACTATTTTAAAAGCACATAATGATCAACTTTTTTGAGCTTTCTCTATACTTTGTGTGATAAATCAGATGAATTTTGGGGAAAATATGTACTTTTTTAAATGCCTGTATCTCAAAAACCAGCACGGTGACCTATATTTTTTTTATCTTGGATTCATTATCAGCACAAAGAAATCTACCAAATACTAAATTTTAAAGAAAATCAATGGAGATTTTGCATCTCTGAGAAAACCCCCTTAATGTGGTGCTTTGAGAAATAGAAATGACTGTATAGCGCCCATTCTTTGAGAAGGTCACAGGTGCCACAAAATGTTGCATGCAGTTTTATTGAACTTGTATGGAATCAGTTTTATTCAAAAATGGATACATAAGTTCAAAAAAAGAAACAAGTCTGTTTCCTGTAGCAGGTCTGAAAATTGCACAATGCAGAATGCAGGTTTTAAAAAATCTTTTTTTTAAATTATTATTATTACAATTCTTGAAAAAGCAATGCCCACAATGTTTTTGCCAGCTGATTGATAAATATGTCACTTTCCCCAATTTATATGTTGAATATTGCCCAAATTATAGTCTAGTTTAGAAGTCAAAGGGGATCTGAATTGAAGTTTGTTTGATTTTACGGAGAGGTCCGATGATACCAGTAAGCTATTTTCAGGAATATTTCTTTCACCACTATCGGGATTTGTCATTTTTCTCTCTCTCTCTCTTTTTGCCTATTATCAAAATCAATAAAATTATTATATACTACCTGAACCAAAATATTCTTTATTTGAAAATTTTATTAGGAAATACAGCTGATAATAGATCAATTTTGTCACCCTTGAGCAAAATCATATGTGTTAGCACTCCTTGCCAACTTGTTTGAGCTACTGGGTTAGGCCCCTAAATCTAAAATGCCTAGGTGGGGGGGGGGGGCACTGTCATTAGAAGGTGATAAAAGGGATTTTTTTCCAATGGGTGATGTACTCGAGTACACTGCAAAGGGTATTAAAATTGCAAAAATCTGGAAAAAAGGGTAAAATTATAAGAGCTTGGTATTTGTTTAGAGTATGAAAATAAAATCTAATAAAAACACCATTTTCAATCAAAAATAACAATTGACAGATATCTTTATGATGTTATGAGCAAATGTAAAAGGACAATATATAGCTGAGAAGACAAAAATATCTTATGGTAAACATTAATGAAGTGTTACTTAAAAGGGCATGTTTTCAGACTTGAATACATACTTGGGTATAATATACATATGAAGGATAATTACTTGTTTAGGGTCAATTTTGAAAGGCCATTTATGAGCATGGTGTCTACCTTGCAGTGACAGTGCCGGTTTACACCATCAAAGGCCTAAATGTTCTCATTTATCTACTGCATTGACACTATGGCCACCTATGTTCTACCAAGGGAAAGTTTTTCTTCTGCCACAATATGGGTTGTTTCAAATAGTAACAAATGTGCCGTCCAAAAATTGTTTGGCATCTATGTATTCTAATTCCTTCATATAAAGTGAGATCTTCTTTGTTTACAAGTTTTAAAAGATGTATGAAGACTTAGGGTCAAACCATAGTTTTTATGGCTATCAAATATTTGGTGCAACACATCTTTGTTTGTTATCTTATAATCTGATATATGTGTACCGCCGCGGCAAAGGGTCCAGTTGTCGGCCCGTACATGTTGCTCCTTGTAGCATATCTAATGCATGGTATTTGTA
>JXSR01S040745.1:3605-23094 GCA_000969725.1 Ophiothrix spiculata | reverse complement strand
TATAGACATCTTGACGTCTCGTCTAGTACATTTTCATTGAAACTTCATTGTAAAAATAGCACTTTCTGAACATTTTGGGTATTTTGGGGGCCATTTTGAAAAAGAGAGCAGGAAACGCCCCCTACGCGACTACATTTTTGGCAACATCATTTCTTCTGTTCTTCAAGATCTCCTGAATGTATCTATAAAGGTGGCCTACTTTCTTCATGAAATGCTCACGGGACTTTAATTCATTACATTTTGCGCCTACACTAATACATGTATGAATAGAATATGAGATATGTGTCGAGATGTTGGGGCGAAAAGAAAACTATCCTATAGATGCTAAGATAGGTAACAAGAGAGTGACAAGCGGCATTTCAGTCAACTCAACCAGGGCCGTAGCCAGGACTTTTTCAAGGGGGTGCGGATTTTCAAAAAGTGGACAAATTTTCGTTTTGGTCAACCCTTAACTAATTTTAGTGGTTTTGACCAAGTAACAAGCAACAAAAAAAAAGGTTTTAAGCACTTTTGCAAGCATTTTGTGCAGTATACAAAACGACCTACAAAACGACCTACGTTTACGTGTTTTGATGCTTTAGGTGTTCTTTTAGTGGTCATTTAGGGACTTTTTGTGGACCTTTTTTGTACATTTTAATTTTTTTTGAGGGGGGGGGGGCGGATGCGACGCCCCCACCGCACCCCTTGGCTACGGGCTTGAACTCAACCAATCAAGGTCCAGCATTTATATTTCATGTGATTCTAACAACCATGATATACATACCTCGCGATTCCAGGGTCACTTAAGGTCAGATTCCTTTTATCCGTTTGCGGTGAAGTTGCGGTGCGTTTTGCACTGTAAAGGTGAGATTCCTTTTTTTCGTTTACGGTGCGGTTACGGTGCGATTTTCACTATAAGGGTACTAGTAGTGGTTTAATTTAAAGCACACGATTGAACTGAGCTGAATGGTATCAGGTTGAAGCTGAGATTCAATTTTGTCCGTCCGTTTTCAATGCGGTTCCATTTCATCATCTTCTCTGATAGAAAAGTTTCTGCACGACAAAAACGCATTCAAAACGGATGAATGGCTCCAGGGACCGATTCAAGTAAACGCATGCGTTTTTCCAAATAGGCGCACCGCAAACGGACCGGATAAAATGAATGAAAAAGGGATTTCACACCGGCTGTTTGCACTGTTCCCATAAAGCCAACCGTGTCTTTATATTTACTTTCTTTACTTTTTAGAACTCAGTGATGTTTACGTAAACATTGTAAACTGTTTCATGCAAAAATCATTATACTAAATCATTTTAATATTTAATATTAGATACACAGTTAATTTGTGATTCCTCTATTATAAATTAATGTATGAATATGAAAATGTTATTATGAAAACATTGAACGTTTACAAATATCTTGATGATATTTTTATTACATTATTATTAATGTATTAATAACACTATAAAATCCAAATTGCTTTTATCAAATCTTAAAAACTGAACTTTTTCCATTTCCAGAAAATAATTCACTAATTGTCTACCATAACAAACTTTTTGAATCTTTTTCTGGATAAAATTCAGTTTTCAATATTTTATAAAAGCAATTTAGATTGTACTATGTTTTAATATGTTTTAATAAATTGATTCAACTCTTGTAACTCTACCTTTCCTGACCTGTGCCCTATTTCATAAAAGTTAAAATCAACCTAAGTCTAAAATTTAGGATTCATCCTATCTCTTTTTATATGAAAAAAATCAGAAAACGTCTTTATTTCGAATTCCTTAATGAAGTAAAAGATAATAGTAACAATAACATTAAGATAAATTTAAAATTTGAATTCCATGACTTAGGCTGATTTTAACTTTTATGAAATAAGGCCCTGCAGTGGTTTGTACCTCAATCTGGCTCAAATAGAGCACACAATATAATTGAATGGTTTGTTAAATTGAAATTTTTATAGTAAGGCGAGCTGGATTCCAATTAGCGTTATTTGCAAAAGTCGGTTAGGGTTACAGCATTTTCAAGAGACCATCATGCAAATTGAAGTCATTCAAAGTCAATGTAAGAAATCCATATGCTTGGATTAAGATAACTGCTGTCTCCTTTTTAGCTTCATGAAATTTAGCTGGGTCCAATGCTTTCCTTTATGGCTTAGATATAGTAATGTAATACTATATTAAACCTGCAATCACAAATGGGAAAATGCAAATATATATTTTGTATTTATAGCCTATAAGTTAAACTGGGAGTCAAAATATGGTTTGTGAATGTGGGTCATATTGTCAAACCCTATTTCCAAAGTTTGGACGGCTACTAATACCGTTAATACTTTTTTGGTTTGTTAAATTGAAGTCTGGAATCACCAAAGTTCCTTTTTAACATGGCAACATTGAGAAGAAAAAAAATTGTGTAAAAAGTTGTATTTTATTAAGGGTCCCATGAAATGAAATTCACATTAAAATAAGTGTAGATTAGATTATCCCACCCTAAAGAGTTATCAAAACCATTTTTTGTAATTTTATACACGTGCAAAAGCAAAAGCAAAATGTCTGCTTTAATAGAAGACAATAGACTAACACCTATTTTGATTGACAGGTCTCTTTTAGATAAACTCGATACTTCTTATTTAAGAAGATTTTAAACAGACTAATTGAATACAAACAGTATAGCTCATACTTACAAATTAGGTATAAAAAGTATAAATTTAAGTTTTTAATTCATTGAATTGTATAAAAAAATCAGTAATTATTTTCTCTTATATTGGTTGCATTATAATTATGTATATCGTTTTGTGTCAAATCTAGCTGGGGGACTAAAACAAGTTCAATATTTTGCAATGATGACATCATTTGTTATTATTTGTGACAGTAATTTAGTTGTGAAATACTGATATCTTCTGATGAGCGAAGATTGGCGTTTGGCTTTCCTTGCGAAAAAAATTTGTCAAGCATGTATGTAAGCTGATGTAACCAAGTCTATAACTTTTGTATATTTGCAATATATAAAGATTTCATCTCTTATCTTTTACTGATTTTCTGCACACGTTTAAGTAAAAAAGGGCACCGTTTAAGTACAAAAGGGAAAGTAATATTATGTTACTACAATGTATATACTATTTCTCGAATTAAACCATATGCAATTAAATACGCCAGTACAAGAAAACCCCAACTCCAATAGCTCCCTTCCGTAAATTATACTTACAAAATATAAATGCATACAAATCTATGAAATACTTTTACATCACTAGAAAGCATTTCCATGTCTATCCCAATCATAGTGTCTCATTTGTTCTTGTAGTTGACTTTTCAGACATTGTAAGATAATTGTTATAGTACATATTTGCTATATTTAAACAGCCAGTACAAGAAAACCCCAACTCCATGAGCTTCCTACTGCGATGCTATGACAATTATCTAACAATGTGTAAAAAAGTCAACACTGAAAACCTAAACTTAAAGCTAGTCCAGATGGTACCCATCTAGACTAGCTTTAAGTTAGTCAGTATTGCTGGACTAACAAGGATGACTAACTTAGCCTAGTCCAGCATGCTGGACTAGTCTCATTTTAGTTGTTTTTCTAGTTTTAAGTTAGTCTGTTGACCAGCTTGACGTTAGTCCAGCAAGCTGGACTAGTTTAGGCTAGTCGCTGGACTAGTTATTGACTATTTTTACGTTAGTCCAGATGGTACCCATTTTGACTAACTTAACGTTAGTGACTTGACTAACGATAAGTTAGTCAAGCGGGACTAGGCAAGGTTAGTCAGGCAAGCTAGTCGAGCACGCCAGTGCACATGTACAATAACAAGCTTTAAAGCTTAATCCACGATGTATAGCTAATCCGTTAATAATGTTGAGAGAGGTTTAAGAGTGACATATGAGTACCACCAAAATAGTCCGTGAGCTGTATATAATCAAATGTTATAATTCACGATACATCAGTACATAATGGTGATATTTATGAGGTCAAACAACGGCACGATGTTTTACATGTCTGTGCTGTCCACCATGTTGCCATCAATGACTCCACCTGACCATGCTCAGCCTGACTAACTTAAGCTAGTCAAGCCAGCTTGACCAACTTGAAGTTGGTCAAGCTCTTTTGTACTGTCAAGCTAGTCAAGCTCTCAGTCTGGCAAACTCGTCAAGCAAGGTTTTGCACGTTAGTCAAGTGGGCTTGACTAGTTTACAACTTGTAATACAAGCTAGTCAAGCAGGCTTGACTAGTTAACAAGCTAGTCAAGCCTGGCTTGACCAACGCCAAACTAGTCAGGCAAGCTGGACTAACCTGCCTGACTAGTTTAAAGTTAGTCAAGCAGCTGCTTGACAAGTTAAAGTTTTCAGTGAACTACAAAGTCAAATGTGACACTATGACTGGGATATAGACATGGAAATGCTTTGTAGTAATGTGAAAGCATCTTCAGAGATTTGTATTTGCATTTATATTTTTACAGAAGGGAGTTATTGGAGTTGGGGTTTTCTTGTACGGACGTATGCAATTGTTCGCTCCCATATTCCGTGGTAGATGGGCAGAATGTGGGATTGAAAAGTAAGCACCTTAAGGTAAGGCAATTTAATATCTACTTACAAATCTTATCAGTTCAGCAAATAATCATTATCATCGACCAATATACAGGCAAATCTCATGAGAATGAAGTACTCTTATGTAACAGGTTTGTACCTGTCTAATTGATGAGAGTTAATGCATCATGTAACGAACGCCTTCAGTTATTTTGAACATTAATGTTGCGTAGAAGGTCACTATTCCTTCATGATTATTGGGTTACTTGAGATGTCTGATGGAAGCATCGATAAAACTACTTTAATAACTGTTACCGCGGGGCGCTAGGATGATTTAGCTGTTTTCAAAACACACTTGATTTGGTCAGATGATATGTTTTACTAAAAATTTGCTGTTTGATAATAGCCTTCCTACGCAAGTCAGGAAGCTATTGCTGACATTTAGCCTGTTCAAGTTTATCGTAAACTAAATCGTAAATGAAAAAAGAAGTATCGAATTAATTTTACCACACTAAAGAGGCCTGTTAATAAAAGTATAGGATAGGCTATTGTCTTCGACAAAAGCAAAAACGTCTAGAGGTTTTTAGTTGTGCTTTTTATCGTGTAAACACAAAAGGACTGTTAAGAATTGCAATTTCTCAAGTGGTGATTATCTATAATTATTGACTCCAGTGAATAGAATAAGTAATGGGTTAACAATATTTTACTACGGATTACAAAATGCATTGTTATGCACGGACAGAACATTTGAACTGGCTAATTGTAGCAACGTGATTCATTTATATAGAGTAACGGTCAAATTACCCTGCCGATGACTTCGGCAGGGTTTTGTTTTTGACGAGTTTCTTTCTTTCTTTCTTCTTTCTTTCTTTCTGGCAACACTTTGATGTCTTATATCTCCGGCATACAATGACCGATTTTGACTTGATTTTGAAGGGACCAGAGTCACCTCCCATTTATGTCACCTGACCCTTGACCCCTCAAAGGTCACGTAGGGGTCACAGGGTCAAAAACTTGATTTTCACAAAAAAAAGTTTCAACTCAATTACGTTACATGGTATTGTCCTGACATTTGGGGACATGAAACGTCTTGACATTGTCCACAAAAGTTATGGGGTGACAAAAATGTGTGGGGTCAAATGGGGTCACAGGGGTCAAATAAAAAAGGTCAAATGTTCAACTTTGTCCGATTTCGACGTTTGAGGTGTCAAATTGTTTGTCTTGGACCAACGATCAAAATTGTCCATGGTGACTTGATCGCCCGACTCTTCCTTGGGGTCAAAGGTCAATGGCAAGGTCAAATTTTCAACTTTGTCCGATTTCGACGTTTGAGGTGTCAAATTGTTTGTCTTGGACCAACGATCAAAAGTGTTCACGGTGACCCCATCGCCCGATCCTTTCTTGGGGGTCAAAGGTCAAGAGAAAGGTCAATGGCAAGGTCAAATTTTCAACTTTGTCTGATTTCGACGTTTGAGGTGTCAAATTGTTTGTCTTGGACCAACGATCAAAAGTGTCCATGGTGACCCCATCGCCCGACCCTTCCTTGGGGGTCAAAGGTCAACAAAAGGTCAAATTTTTAACTTTGTCCGATTTCGACGTTTGAGGTGTCAAATTGTTTGTCTTGGACCAACAATCAAACGTGTCAATGGTGACCCCATCGCCCGACCCCTATTTGGGGGTCAAAGGTCAAAAGAAAGGTCAAATTTTTAACTTTGTTCTATTTCAAAGATTAAGGTGTCAAATTGTTCGTCTTGGAACAGCGATCAAAAGTGTCCATGGTGACCCCGTCACTCTACCTTTCTTGGGGGTCAAAGGTCAAAAGAAAGGTCATATTTTCAATTTTGTTCGATTTCAAAGATTAAGGTGTCAAATTGTCCGTCTTGAAATGTTGATCAAAAGTGTCAATGGAGACCTCGTCGTGTGACCTTTCCTTAGGGGTCAAGGTCAAAAGAAAGGTCAAATTTTCGTCTTTGTCCGATTTCAACATTTAAGGTGTCAAGTTGTGCGTCTTTGTTCTGTGATCAAATGTGTTAATGGTGACCCCATCGTCTGACTCTTCCTCGGGGGTCAAAGGTCAAAACAAAGGTCAAATTTTCAGTTCGATTTCAAAGAATAAGGTATCTAATTGTTCGTTTTGGAACAACGATTAAAAGTGTTAATGGTGACCCCTTTGTCCGACTTTTCATTGTGGGTCAAAGGTCAAATTTTTTGTCATCAGACTTTTAAAGAAAAGGCATTCGGCAGGGTCCGTGTCACTTTTAGTGACACTGTCATTTCTAGTTATAGTTCTGTTTGATCTACCAAATATTCTGTGCAACAAGTCTTTGTTATTGTATAATCTAACAAATAACTCCAATGAATCTTCTAATCAATAACGGGTACTTAGTGTTGTAAATCACAAAACATTGTCACCAAAATATTCCTCACATGTGTATTGATTTTTCACGAAGCCTCCGTTTTTAGTAGGAAATACATTGGAATTATATATCAGATTATAAGATAACAAAGACTTGGTGCACCAAATACTTGGTAGTCCATAAGAAATAAAGTTTCACCCTAATGGCGATACAACTTGGAAATGAAAAACAAATTGGCTGATCAAACGAGAACCATCTTAATAAGCTTTCAAATCAACATCTGGTCAACCGACTAGCTTGTCATGAGCTTTTTTGAGGTGTAGTAAATCAACCATGGTTTATTCGGAGAAGTATTGCAAAATTCTGTCCTCGGTGTTGGATGATCGAGACTTCCTCTCTGCGCCTCGATAGATAGAATCATTCAATAGTCTTTCAATTAATACAAAAATATGTATTTTAAAATCGGAGCCAACAAATACCTTTCGAGGTAGCGTGTGCAACAAGACGTTTATAGCCAGGGAGCTTCAGGGGTAATTGTTATTACACACTACACGACCATTGTTTGTAAACATACGGTCCTCGTAGAACAGTTTCGCATTTCATGTAATATTTCCTGCAAACCTTGAACAGAAATCTAAGATAACCTACCGTTCAGATTCATAAGACTAAACTGGCCTCGTTTTGATATCAAATGACTTCGAAATATGAAATGAAATTCAATCATGACACAATTACTTCAAGCAACAACATTTGTGCTCACTCACCCCGAAAAGGGTGACTTTACAACAGAGTGATGCTCTTCCATCTTTCATTTTACATTTTATATGAAAATGTTCATGTTCAAATACAACAGGAACCCATCGTATTACTGGTTGAAGTTAAAGGGACTGGCCTAGATTCCACTTAGAATTATAAACTTATGGAAATGTTCAAAATAATGCTTAAAAGTGTAGTAATATCCAAAAAACTACAACAATTTACACAGAAATGGCTCAAATTGAGCGATATCTCATTTGTAATATATCATTCTTTGATGGTAGTGTGACTTTCTTGTGTTTTTGAATCCTAAATTTGTACCTCAGACCTGGATTTACCAGATAAAAATCAAACAAAGCTTTAATACATATTAAAAGAGAAAAAATTATCAAAAATTATTTCTTTACCCATCACATGTGTAAAAACACATTTTTTTTAATTTTGAAACCAGAAACACTGTTTTCACATCTTTTTTCCGCCGGTGAAAAAAATTAAAGCAGGTAAAGGATTTCAATTTTCTCCATTATTCCTCATGAAAAACTACTTGTAGGTTATATTACTATTAACATGTTCTACCGATTCATGTAAAAATATGTAGGTAAAAAATCAGTGGGCAGAATCTAGGCCAGTCCCTTTAATATTCAGATTGTTCTTGTCAAAAAGCGTTAATTGCAATTTAGATTGTGTTGGTATTACACAATTTGATCCGTATCGAAGAATAACATGATATTATTATCGAAAGAATTCTTTTAATTTCCTATGTCGTAGTCAGTGTATAAGTTTAATAAGTTCTACTGTGTTATATCTGCAGAATCACATTTTAGTATTTTTAAGAAGACGCATTACAGCCATCTAAAAAGAGCTGTTTAATATAGTTTTCAATTATGAAGCAGAAATTGATATGAAAGTATGAAAGTAACTTGATACTTCAAACTGAAGCTTCATCTTACCCTCCGAGAAACACACATTTGTGTTGTTAGACAGGAATTTTTCAAGGGACGGGGGTGCGGATTTTTACAAAGTGGACCTTTGGGAGGACGACATAATCGTTTTGGTCGACCCCTAAATAATTTTAGTGGTTTTGACAAAATGACAAGCAAAAAAAAAAAAAGGTTCCAGTAGTTTATCAAGCATTTTTTGTAGTATTTCATTTAAAAACCACATACATTTACGGTGGGTTTTTAGAAATAATATTACAATATAATCTGGTTACCGACCCCTGGCTGCATATTCACTACAATTTATAATTGTGCAAAAAAGGCCTTTTGAAAGAAAGGAGAGATCAAAGGGTTGAGGGAAAGACTAACCTTAAAACCCACTAGCTATAGGGGCAAAGGGGACACGTTTCCCCGGGCGCCACAGGAAGCTGAAATGACGTCGAAAAAATATAATCGAAAATATAAAAGCGACAGAACCCAAAGCTTGCGCGGCTACGCCCCTGGACCCCTCATTCACTATAATTGCTCACACTAAGTGGAGGAGGTGCCACTTTAACATCTTGACCAGTTGACCAGGCCCTTTTGCCCCTCTCTCTAGTCACAGACATTGCCCCCCCCCCACCCTTACACACCCAATGCCCCCACTTTCATTCAGTGACACAAATTTCACACTTTTTTCCCCTTTTTGAATTAAGATGTAAAATGTCAAAAATATTCTTCGCGCAAAATTCAGGTTATTATGTCAATTTCTGTAAAAAATTGCCAATTGCCATTGTAACATTTTGTATCAATTTTAGGGGAAGGAAGAGGGTAAAATTCTTTCAGGGGAAATTTGGGGGATTTGTCCCTCCTGGGGACCAACACCTGTTAGCTTTAACTGTTGCATCCCGATGGAGGCAAAGATATTGTCTCCCGATGGAGGCAACAATATAATCCTCAAATTAGTTGCGACTGTAATCAGTGCAAATTGGAATTAAAATGTTAATCCATCTCAACATACAACATAGATAATGGTTTGTTAAAATCATATATGCCTTTTGGTTAAACTACAGTCACAATGTTCGTATGAACAAAAGATTCATACAAATCATTTAAGAATGAGGTTCGTACTACGTTCGCACGGCGTTTGCAAGAATAGGTTTGAACAAATATCTGACAAATGTGTTTCCCCTTGACGAAAATGAGTTTGTTTTTAACATAGATTATAAAATACCCTTACGACTGGCTGCAAACGCCTTACGAACAAGCTGCGAACAGACGAACGTCGTATGAACGCTGCACGAACATCGTGCGATCAAAACTAGTTCTTAAGTTCGCAGCCTGGTCAATAGTCATGTCAAAGATTTGTTACGAATGCCTTGCGAATACCTGCATGCGGTTGCCGCACGGCGTTCGTACGGCGTCGCACGGCTCCCGTACGAACATCGTAAGAACTTTGCCTTTGTAATTCCTATTTAAATGAATGCTTTTTAATGAGGATTTGCCAGAGAGGTGCTAATCATCTCTATTAGCAAGGTACCTTTCCATATGACGGGGCACATTTATATTTACCACGGTTTCGAGATTTAGAGTAAAATTTATGAGTATAACTTAGTCTTAACATAGTACCAATATTAGGCTTGCGAGATTAGTTTGCAATAAGGAATATTATTAATAAAAATAGAAAGTTATAAAATCACCGAATTTCTAGTATTAATATCCGTTCAGAAAACGGGAATATCAGTTTAAATTAAAATACTAGTCATTGAAAATATGTAGATTGAACTATATAGTGCGTAGGTGATCTTGTGGTACCGAATATTGTTTTTAATAAAAGCAATATTTATTGAAATCTAGATAGACTTTACCTTCAGGCACTTCAGGTATACCGATACCTTTTCTACAAAGGAGGACATTCATTAAAAATCTGATTCGCCGTCTCTATAAGAAAATTAAACTTATATTTCTGGATAGATAGAAATAAGGTTAACCATGTGTTTCAAGGTAAATTTGCCAAAATCTCACAGAAAATATCACATTATGAATTCACTTGATAGAATAACAGACACCAATTGGGAACAAACTGGCATGCTATAATTTATTCCCGTCGTTATGTTATTGTCATCTCCATTTGGATTCTTTGTGAAATACATTGTTTATATACAAAGTGTTTTCCCTCCAAAATTGTGGCAAATAATAAGTTAAGGAAAAAGAGCGCTACTAATGAAAAGCTGAAAGTAGAAAAATGAAACAAAGACTGTTGTACCCATATTTCTAGAACTAAAGTTTATTCAGATAGGGTCAAATTATAGTTTGTTTGATCTACCAAATATTTTGTGCAACAAGTCTTTGTTATCTTATAATCTAACCTATAACTCCAATGAATCCTCTAATCAATAACGGATACTAAGTGTTGTAAATCATCAAATATTTTCACCAAATACTCCTCACATGTGGTGTATTGATTTTTCATCACATTAGGAAATGCATTAAAAATATTAGATTATAAGATAACAAAGACTTGTTGCACCAAATATTTGGTAGCCCATAAGAAGTATAGATTGACCCATTATATCCATGTATTTAAATAATCGTTGGCATTTTACAACAACGTACACATTGGGTTTAAAATTAAATCGACCCTGACTTGTTGGCCTCAAGAGGTTATTGTTTTAGAAGTCAGAAAAAATATATTAGAGCAAAATGTAAGCACTTAGAGGATAGTAGTTCATTATTTCTACTTCAAGATCTGATCTGGATTATAGATAATACTCCACCTAAATAAAGGTTCGTCTCATGAGAGTGAAATAATCTTGTGTAACAGATTGCACTTGTCTAATTGATGAGAGTTAATGCGTCATGTAATGAACGCCTTCAACTATTTTGAACATTAATGTTGCGTAGGAGGTCACTATTCCTTCATGATTATTGGATTTCTTGAGATGTCTGATGGAAACATCGATGAAACTACTTTAATAACTGTTACCGCGGGGTGCTAAGATGGTTTACCTGTTTTCAAAACATACTTGATTTGGTCAGATGAAATGTTTTACTAAAACTTTGCTGCTTGATAATAGCCTTCCTACATAAACTTTTAAAATGATACTGGTTAAATACTAAAATCCTAAGGATTGCAATACTTTGTTATTTAAAGTAACTCCATAATTCTTTGATCATGATAAGGGAATTATATTACAATCAAGCTTAATATCGTTAGTAAATGTGTATGATTTGACTGTTACAACAGATGGAATATTTATTGCGTAAACATTTGTTGTTCACTTAGATCTATATAACGATTAGAAGGCAAATAAAATGTGGCATTTAGTTCCATCAATAATTTGCACCTGAATCCCTCAAGCTATGGAAGTGACAAATCATATATACGGCCGATGGAAGACGTTAATTTCCTGTCTTTTAAGTCGCTATTAAGGGGTTTTCCGCTCCATTGATTTCAATCACATTGGACGTCTTATCGTTCAGTTTAAGCAAGTAACTTTCCGATAATTGCAAATGTCAGCAAAACTGGAATGTCTTTTGATTAATTCATGTAAAAGAATACTCTTATAGCCAAAGAATATAATCTATGAAACGGTAATTTAAATGCAATGCATTAATATAAATGATTCTAATATGAAAAGCAAATAATATTATTATTATTATTTATTATAAAATGAAACTAGTAAACTTAATTACACAAAGATTTAGTAGAAGATGGTGATGCTGAAATGACGTCGAAAAAATATAATCGAAAATATAAAAGCGACAGAACCCAAAGCTTGCGCGGCTACGCCCCTGGACCCCTCATTCACTATAATTGCTCACACTAAGTGGAGGAGGTGCCACTTGTAATCATAAAAGCAGCACAATATGCTACGTAACGTATTTGCACGTTGGTGCTAAAGATAAAACCAGTAACCGGTTATTTACAAGTTGCATGGAGATGTCAAATGTAATTCAATAGTAAGTTAAGTAATATTGCTCAGTCTATAACATATTTGCATTCCTGAAATATATTTCTTTATTACACAAATCAAATCCATTGTTATTACTGTATATAAATAAACTGTGCGTGTTGCAGTGAAATATGATGACAATGCTATTTGAAACTGCTTCGAGTTGTGTGCTTTCAATTGTTATGTATTTTAGAATCAAATTTGCATCTCTCTAGGAGGCCTTGGTTTGCACTTTGTAATGCGATATTCATACCAACTTTTTCCTCACGTTCATATAGTAATGAACGTTAAGAAAAAAACTTCATATACATGAAATCATAATTTAAACATCATATTGAGTTCTTAAAAAATTCATTAATGATTGTTCAAAATAAGTTCGTGATGTAAAATAAATGAGCAAGTCATTTTTAGGTGAAGGTCAACTATCAAATTTCAGTTCAAAGTAATCTGCAATTCAATATTTTTCCGTTGACTTTGTCTTTTCATTACCCAAAAGACATGCTTTTACATTTATAATCGTAAACCATTTTTAGATAAGCAAACGCATTTCATTGGGATGTAAGGTCTTAGTTATACATAATCGTGTCGACTCCCAAACGTACCCATACACTAGCAAAAAAGAATAAGAGAAAAATGGCGGGAAAATACGGGCAACAAAATTTCTTGGCATCCCCAACAATTTAAAGGGAGGTTCATGTATTCAGCAGACGCCGATCGGACATCGGCCAGTGTCCGACCGGTGTCCGTGAGCGGTAGAGATTCCGGAAGCATGTCACCGCAAGAATTTAATCCCGAGTTAAAACATTGGGGTTTGTATACGATGTATTCAGTTATGGTCACATAACCACCGGTGTCCGATCAGGCATCGCAATCATTCATCGGTGTCATACCGATGTCCTTGCGGCGTTGCAGCCTCTTGCAGCTTATGTGAATAGGGTGTGATTGACCCGTTTTTAACGGCTATTATTTTAATGTATCTTTTTTACCCCGATGATCTTATCTTTTACTAGTTTGTGTGCTGAATGGCTGCATGGGTTAGGCTATTCTCTGCTTTCTGAGTAGTAGGATAATTTTAAAATTTCACTTGCATCTCCTGGGGGGAAGCAAGTCCAATGGTTCACCACAATGTATAATCATGAGTATGAAAAATACATTCCACCAACCCAAAGCACTTTGGAACATTTTACGAAAGGCATTAAAATGCCTTTCGTTTTCCTGGTTTATGATAAAGTGGTTTAAAAATTTGTTGACTTGCCGAAAGGATATCTATGGAAAGGATATCTATGAGATAAGAATATATTTAGATATTTGAAGACTTTAAAACCTGGAACTGGCATTAGAAATAGTTAAGATTATGAAGTTTCCAGCATTTTAAATAATAAACATATACTCATCAAATATATGGAGGATTTTTAGGAGCACACAACACACAGTGATATTTTGTTAATACACACTGCACAATTTATTGTTTTGTAGACAGGTACCTCTTTGACTATAGGTTCGTATTACATGTAATATTTCCTGCAATCCCTTAACAGAAATCTTAAATAACATGCTAGTACATATGTCCATAAGTCCAAACTGGCCTCTTTTACCATCAACATGATCAAGTGACATTGAAGTGTGTAATTGAATGTAATGATAAAACAATCAGGTCACAGTATTAACAACTTTGGAGTAAATATAATACCGTATATACATAGAATGTGAAACAACGTAACTGAAAGTTGCAGCGAATGAATGGTTTTTTTCTCTGTTATTTAACCTGTAGAGTTGGGAAAGTCGTTCATATGGAGCTCGTGTGGTCTAGTGGAACCGAGCAGGACTGCGAATCAGTAGGTCGTGAGTTCGAGCCCCGCTACGGCCAACGGGTTATGTCCTTGGGCAAGACATTTAATCCTAATTGTTTTGTCGACCCAAGCGTTATCATGGGTAGTTACTAGGAATATACTCAATAGGCGCCGTGATTGTAAGGCAGCCGCGTAAATTGGTTATATGCTATTGGTAACGGAATAAATGTAAAGCGCTTTGATCAATTCTGGAAAAGCGCTATATAAGCACCGACATTTATTTATTTTATTTTTTATACCGTATTTTGCATCTATATAACAGAAACGTTAAAGATATTAGCAGAATGTCGTATCCAGAAAACGGTTTCAGTTGCGTAGTTGTTTCATCAAGTCGCTTTCTTTTAAAATGATTACTTTGATTGATTAGAAGACATTTTTGAAACTTAATCCACTGTAGCACCTTAGCCTTCTAAGAAAAGCTTCAAATTGTCTTTGAATTTGTGATCGGTTCCTGATAACTTTCTTAGTATAATAGCCCTTTCTATAATTTGTGTCCTACAAGTTCATTAATTTCATTTAGCCATTAAGTCTACTAATGTTACAAGTGAAAGCTTTATTATCACAAAAAACTCTTTTGAAACACATATTTATATGTACTAGAACTAGACTGTGTAATATATCATACATGTTTGACTGATACACGTTATGTAATTCACAAAGCACACTCATATTAAATTCAGCAGAGTGGTTTTGCTTCAAGTTAATTAGATTTAGGTTGTAACGATAATTGCCATGACATTTCTACCACGTATATAGATTATATAACAGGGACTTAAAACAGCACCATGCACAATATACACGTTTGCTATAAGAGTGATTTTAATGTTCTGTTACGTTTCGTTCTTCCTTCTGTTTTAAAATTAGGTTATGAAAATATGTGACAATACATATTTTTCATTTTTACACTTACAGATAAAATTTAATGGCTAACCTATTGATTGTAAACGTATTTCCTTTCTCTACGCCACAGTTAAACTATTTATTTGAGTAACTGTGTCTATTATTTATTACACACTATACTTTTACATTGAAAACTACACTCTTTACTTTTTATCTATAGATCAAGCTTATCAACGAGCAGCTGTCACATCTATCAATATCTGATTAAAATGTCAAAGTGGGAATGAAAACTACATATTCACTACAATTTACAATTGTGTAAAAAAATCTTTTGGAAGAAAGGGGAGATCAAAGGGTAGGGGAAAAGACTTACCTTAAACCCCACTAGCTAGAGGGACGAAGGGGACACGTTTCCCCGGACGCCACCTTAGGTGGAGGAGACGCTGGAATGACGTTTAAAAAAAACACAATTGAAATTATAAAAGCAACAGAAACCCAAAGCTTGCGGGGCTACGCCCCTAGACCTCTCATTCCCTATAATTACTCACACTAAGTGGAGGATGTGCCACTTTAACATATTTTGTTTTTTGTTTTGTTTTGTTTTGTTTTGTTTTGTTTTGTTTTGTTGTTGTTGTTTTTTTGTTTTTTTTTTTGGGGGGGGGGGCTTTGTCCTAACACCTGTTATCTTTAACGGTTGCATCTCGATGGAGGCAAAGATATTATCGGCAACAAAATAGTCCTTAAATTGGTTGCGACCGTGATCAGTGCAAATTGAAATTCAAAATGATAATCCATCTCAACATACAACATAAATAATGGTTCGTAAACATACAACATAAATAATGGCTTTTGGTGAGACTACGGTCACAAAGTTGGTACGAACAAAATATTTAAGAATGAGGTTCGTACTACGTTCGCACGGCGTTCGCAAGAATAGGTTTGTACAAATAGCTAACACATGTATTTCTCCTTGACAATAACTAGTTTTGTTTTTAAAATAGATTACAAAATACCCTTACGACTGGTCGCAAACGCCTTGCGAACAAGCTGCGAACAGTTGTTTTGACCGTTTTGTACGAACGCCACACGACGTCGTGCGATCAGAACCAGTTCTTAAGGTCGCAGCCTGGTCAATAGTCATGTCAAAGAATTGCTACGAATGCCTTGCGAATACCTGCGTACGGTTGCCGCACGGCGTTTGTACGGCGCTCGCACGGCTGCCGTACGAACATCGTAAGAACTTCGCCTTTGTAATTCCTATTTAAATGAATGCTTTTTAATGAGGAGTTGCTAATCATTAGCAAGGTACCTTTCGATATGACGGGGCACATTTATATAAATCACGAGTTCGAGATTTAGAGTAAAATTAATGCAAATTATGAATATAACTCAGTCTTAACATAGTACCAATATTAGGCTGGCGAGATTAGTTTGCAATATGGAATATTATTATCAAAACTAGAAAGATATAAAATCACCGAATTTCTAGTTTTAATATCCGTTCAGAAAACGGGTATATTAGTTTAAATTAAAATACTAGACATTGAAAAAATGTCGATTGAACTATATAGTGCGTAGGTGATATTGTGGTACCGAATATTGTTTTTATAAAAAGCAATATTTATTGAAATCTAGATAGACTTTACATTCAGGCACTTCAGGTATACGGATACCTTTTCTACAAAGGAGGACATTCATTTAAAATCTGATTAGCCGTCTCTGTAAGAAAATGAAACTTATATTTCTTGATAGATAGAAATATGGTTAACCAAGTGTTTCAAGGTAAATTTGGCAAAATCTCAGAAAATATCACATAAATTCACTTGACAGAATAACAGACACCATGGGAAAAAACTGGGATGCTATAATTTATTTCCGTCGTTATGTTATTATTATCTCCATTTGGATTCTCTGTGAAACACATTGTATATATACCAATGGTAGGAAAGTGTTTTCCCTCGAAAGTTGTGTCAAATAATAAGGAAAAAGTGCGCCACAAATGAAAAGCTGAAAGTAGAAAAATGAAACAAAGATTGTTGTACCCCTATTTCTATATAGAACTTAAGTTTTTTCAGATATCCATGCATTTAAATAATCGTTGGCATTTCACAACAACGTACACATTGGGTTAAATATCAAATCGACCCTGCCTTGACTTGTTGGCCTCAAGAGGTTATTGTTGTAAGCACTTAGAGGATAGTAGGTTATTATTTCTACTTCAAGATCTTATCTGGATAATAGATAATACTCCACCTAAATAAAGGTACATCTCATGAGAGTGAAATAATCTTGTGTAACATATTGCACTTGTCTAATTGATGAGAATTAATGCATCATGTAATGAACGCCTCCAGCTATTTTGAACATGAATGTTGCGTGGGAGGTCACTATTCCTTCATAATTATTGGATTTCTTGAGATGTCTGATGGAAGCATCGATAAAACTACTTTAATAACTGTTACCGCGGGGCGCTAAGATGATTTAGCTGTTTTCAAAACATACTTGATTTGGTCAGATGATATGTTTTACTAAAACTTTGCTGCTTGATAATAGCCTTTCTACGCAAGTCAAGAAGCTATTGCTGACATTTAGCCTGTTCAACTTTATCGTAAACTAAATCGTAAATGAAAAAAGAAGTATCGAATTAATTTTACCACACAAAAGAGGCCTGTTAATCAAAGTATAGGATAGGCTATTGTCTTCGACGAAAGCAAAAACGTCTAGAGGTTTTTAGTTGTGCTTTTTATCGTTTAAACACAAAAGGACTGTTAAGGATTGCAATTTCTCAAGTGGTGATTATCTATAATTATTGACTCCAGTGAATAGAATAAGTAATGGGTTAACAATATTTTACTACGGATTACAAAATGCATTGTTATGCACGGACAGAACATTTGAACTGGCTAATTGTAGCAACGTGATTCATTCATATAGAGTAACGGTCAAATTATAGTTCTGTTTGATCTACCAAATATTTTGTGCAACAAGTCTTTGGTATCTTATAATCTAACAAATAACTCCAATGAATCTTCTAATCAATAACGGGTACTTAGTGTTGTAAATCACAAAACATTGTCACCAAAATATTCCTCACATGTGTATTGATTTGTCATCACGAAGCCTCCGTTATTATTATGAAATACATTGGAATTATATATATCAGATTATAAGATAGCAAAGACTTGTTGCACCAAATACTTGGTAGCCCATAAGAAGTATAGTTTCACCCTAATGGCGATACAACTTGGAAATGAAAAACAAATTGGCTGATCAAACGAGAACCATCTTAATTTGCTTTCAAATCAAAATCTGGTCAACCTTGTCATGGCTTCTTTGAGGTGTAGTAAATCAAATACACCATGGTTTATCCGGAGAAGTATTGCAAAATTTTGTCCGTCGGTGTTGGATGATCGAGAATTCCTCCCTGCACCTCGATAGATAGAATCATTTAATAGTCTTTCAATTAATACAAAAATATGTATTTTACAATCGGAGCCAACAAATACCTTTCGAGATGGCGTGTGGCATATTCAGAACCTACAACAAGAAGTTAATAGCCAGGGAGCTTAAGGGGTATTTGTTATTACACACTACACGACCATTGTTTGTAAACATACGGTCCTCGTAGAATAGTTTCGCATTTCATGTAATATTTCCTGCAAGCCTTAAACAGAAATCTAAGATAACCTACCATTCGGTTTCATAAGACTAAACTGGCCTCGTTTTGATATCAAATGACTTCGAAATATGAAATAAAATTCATGACACAATAACTTCAAGAATTAACATTTGTGATGACTCACCCCGAAAAGTGCGACAGAAAACTTTTCAAGATACAGGTGAAAATAGGCAGAATAAAATAAAGAAAACAATAAGAATTTCCAGCAGATTTTCTGTTCTAAAATGTGATCGCCTTGATCAATTTCAACAAGTAAGGTGTCATTTTAAAGCTTAGAAAATGTTGCAACAGATTAAATTAAAAAAATCAAAATTGATATCATCTTCAAAGTCCCCCCTTTCGGGGTGAGCCATCACATTTTTGTTTTGAGATATACAAAATGTTTTTGTCGAGGATAAGTAACATTCATAAATTCGATAATGCTCTTCCATTTAACATGTTTTATATGAAAATGTTTATATGACCTCATATGAAAATGTTCAGGAATTAAAATAAATCAAACCATCATTTAATTACGAATGTCAATGAGTAATGAATCCAAATGAGATTTTGTGTAGACGGCATTTTTTCCCTTTATAATAGATAAAAACGCAATTTCATGTCAAAATTGCACGAAAATGGTAATCACACATTTGTG
>JXSR01S040744.1:0-11930 GCA_000969725.1 Ophiothrix spiculata | reverse complement strand
CAACGTCACTAAAGTTGTAATCGGTGAGTCCAGTTTTAGATTAATTATTTCTTCTGTTTTACCTACTGGATGAATGAAAATATTCACAATTATATCCCAAATTATGTTGTTAACATCCGAAATGTCAACCAAAATGAAGCAAAAATATTATTTTTACTCGAAAATCGTTTAGATTGACTTCAATAGGCATTAAAAATATTGAATATTCAAATTAACCCATTGAAAATAAATCTAACGATTACACAAGGATAATTTCATTCCTATTAATGTTGTAAATAAGTTGCAAATCCAAAGCAGCGCTCAAGATTATATCTATAGCAGCCACCAAACTTCTATTTCCCCCTAAAAAGTGAAGTTAGAGCGACTGTAAATACACTATTAAATACATCAAACATTCCAAATAAATAAAACAGAATGGCTCTAAATCTAAAAATCTCTCCACAAATCATATTATAATATGCGCCAGATGGCGCCCAAAATTAGCTTTAAATTAACCACCAAAATATATTACATTTTTAAAAATGCAATTGAAAGACTTTAAACAGCATAAGCAACTTGATATCTGTCAAATAGTCAATGGAATATGGTTCCATACAATACAAAATATACCTTTGTAAACAAATATAACCATTTGCATGTTTAACATCCCAAATGGTGCGATAAATGAAGCCAAACATTGTCGGAAATTTCATTTTTTCGAAATATTTTGGTGTTTTAGCAGCCATTTTATACCTTATTATGGGAGTTGTTTTGAATGTGTAGATATGCCACAACATGATTCATGAAGAATTACTTCAGTTGTTATCCCTAAAACCAATTTTCTTCTATTGTCTTGAATGTTTTATGTTTGTATGCCTTTCTCATGTCACTCTGACACATTTTGTGAGAGTAAATAGTAGTGTGATGACCGTTTTATATATCACTTTATCATGTTTATGCTCTATTTCGGATATGAAATATAATTGCATATTTGTTGAGTACAAATGTTTCTGTTGTAACACTCAGAGACATTTAACATTCGATTATAAAACATATTTTATGTTTTAATTCCATTTTAATGTGTATAGATCTAACCCAGTTTTGAACCTGAAAAAAACAGTGTTATGGTAGTCATTTTAGATACTAATATCATTTTGGGCGTCATCTTTGATTTTAAACATGCGTTAAGTATAAGTTTGGAAGAATTGTTCATGATGTATACTTTCAAGGCTATTTTACATTGATTATGCCACCATAATGTCACTTTAACCAACTTAACATGAAAAGTAATATTTTTGTCGTTTTTGTTTTTAAAAATGGGGACCATTTTGGATCCGTTATGGGCACCATTTTGGATGTAAACGTATGAGTGACATTTACATTGGGACTAACGGTCGTGTTGTATCTCTTTATGTTCCTTTCTATCATTTATTTATGATATAAGGCATTGTACAGGCTACTTATTGATTATGATAAAACATGCTCTTTTGGCGGCCATTTTGAAAATGGAATATGCAACCGGGGACAGTTTTTTATCCTTCTTTATATCGTTACGTCGTTTATTGCATCTTTATTGGAAATTAAATGCAAAAGGTAACGTATTCAAGGTAATGTTTGGTATTTGGGGCCATTTTGAAAAAGGTCCAGGAGACGGTCCTGATGCGGCTACATTTTTGGCAACATTTTGTTTTCTATTCTATATGATCCTCTGAAGGTAGCTATAAAAGTGGCTCAATTTCTTCATGAAATGCTTGGGTTTTTTTTTTCTGCGACATATTGCTCTTACATCTTTATGGTATTCGCTTTGTAAAAAGGTATTAAAGCGCCCTCATACATGACAATATGAGTACATGGTAAATTTATATGTACCTTGGACAAAATAGTAATGCTTTGATAAACACATCTTATTTTTAATACGGTATTCCCTTTGGTATATCACTTTATGACTAACAAATATGATATATTTGGCGGCCATTTAGGCAGCACACTTTTGATTCACTGCAGAGGGTAGTGGACAGCTCTGAGCTAGAGCTAATATATGCCAGCCTTGGTTTTATATCCATTATTTTTTTTTTAGGAAAGCGGACTTTATTTTATTATGGCCATATATCCGTTATCGTTATATAAAAATTGACTAGATAATACCCTGGTCACATAAGCTTGCGGCAAGGTTACGAATGTGTTTACGGCGTCATACCAGGTAGATTTCAGCAGACACCGATCGGAGACCGACCGGTGTCCGACCGGTATCCGGACGGTGTCCGTAAAGCCGTAAAGACGCCTGATACCCTGGTCACATTACCACCGGTGTCCGACCGGCGTTTGTAAAGCCGCAACGCCGCAAAGCCGGTATGACATCGGTATGAAAATGTGATTCCTTGCGGAGACCGGTCGGACCCCGGTCGGGCTCCGGTAGGTCATTGGTCGAATTTCTTGTAAAAATGTTCCGCCACAACATTTGAGGTTGGCTATATGTTGCAGAGAGATTTGGGAAGATTGAATCATAGAAATCATAATCATAATTATCTTAATGTTGTTCCATTTTTTATTTGACTTATTCCATGATAAAATTGTAAATTGATAAGGAAATCTAAAACATATATAAATTTTAACAGCGATGAGTAATAAAATGTCTTTTTGAAACTACAGCGGTTTTTGGTACGAACGGTTTTTGATTCGAAGGGTCTTTTCTCCAAAATTCGGAAAAAACAGCCGCTCTGAATTAAAATCGTTTGAATTAAAAAGCGTTCAGGATAAAAACCGTTCGGAGTAAAAACCATCAGGAAAAATGACCGTTTGGAACAAAAACCTTTTGGAATTAAGATTTTCGGAGCAATAGCTTTTTGGATTTAGAACCTGTCGGATCAAAGTACCAATTTTTTTTTCGGAAAAACAGCTGTTCTGAGTTAAAACCGTTCGGAGAAAAAACCGTTCTGAGTAAAAACCATTAGGAGAAACGGTCGTTTGAACAAAAACCGTTCAGAGAAATGACACGTCGGAAAAATTACGGCCTATCCCCGAGATCCCCTAAATATCAGTTTTTAAGAAAAAGGGACTCATCCTTATACCAATATCTCCCAAATTTTGAGTCAAATTTAATTAAAAAAAAATTCTGCCCAAATATGCACTATTTTGGCTAAATTATCTGAAGTTTGAGAAGAAATGTCAAAATTTGCGCAATTTGGCGCAAATTTTTGAAAATTTTGAAGAATGAACTCATCAAAATTCCACATTTTGCGAAGAAAAAGGACAAATTGAAATACCACAGCCTGATTTTGCTACCCGCATAACCCCTTGTGTACTAAGTAACCCCGGGCATGCGGGGGTTTGACTAGTATCCAGGGTCGATGCCCGAACGGAATCTGGCCGGTGACCAACCGGACACCGGTCGGTGACCCACCGGTGTATCTGGCATGCCAACAATAAGGGACTGTGTAAGGCCTACAGATTCCTCTCTTTTACCTAGTTTTTGACCTATGTAATCTAAACATTGGCACATTAATGTACAACTATTGTCACAATTCACTACCACCAGCCTTTGACAATATGTTTAACACTAATTCTGATAATCATATAATACAAGGTATGCTTCGCACTTAAAGTATCCAAAAATTAGAACTGAATTAGGACGCAAATCCATCTCCTACCAAGATGTTAACACTTAAGTGGTCAGGGGGTCCATATGGACCCATTTGGTTTTTGCGCGTTAGCGCAATTTTAAACGCGAAGCAATTTTTCATCGCCCTTCTATGTATTTGCCTAACTTTACCATACCCTTCACCTGGTGACAAAAAATTGACCCACCCCTTCCCATGCTAATTAGCATAAGTAAGCATTTTCGAGGGCGCTTTTCAAATTTGTTTTGCCCATAAAATCGTAACCGAACAATTTTGTTTTCAAATTTAATTTCAGGAATGTATTTACATACTGCAAATATGAGCAAAATTATATTGAAAAATTCCATTGCGAAGTGAGTTTTTTTATTTATTTTTTTGGCGGGAAAAATTTGACGCGCCTTTTTGAAACGGTTTGTCCGATTTTAGTTTAAGTCTGGATTTATATTCCTAACTATATTTAGGTCAACGAAAATGGTGTGAAAACGGTGTTTCTATTTTCAAATTTTAAAAGATCTTGTTTCTACACCTCTGAATATTGCAACTTATTTTTTTTTATGTTTGAGCCATTTCTGTGTAAATTCTTGTAATTTTTTTGGATTTTACTGCACTTTTAAGCTTTTTATTTAGAGTATTTCCATAAGTTTTTAATTCTAGGTTGAATCTAGGTTAGTCCCTTTTAAACAAATCAATTGCGATGTCCGGTCGGGGCCTTGTCGGACACCGGTCGGGGCCCGGTCGGTCTGTCTACGGCTTTCAATATGCCGCAAGACACCGCAAGGTTTTAACTCCGCGTTAAATCCTTGCGGCGAGCTCTACGGCGTCTTACGGCTCACGGACACCGACCGGAGTCTGTGGTTTACAGCCCGGTATGACGCCGTAAACACATCGTAACCTCGCCGCAAGCTTATGTGACCAGGGTATGAGCATGCCACGAGAATTTAATTCTGAGTTACGATGTCTTCAGTTATGGTCTAATTGCCTCCAGAGTCCGACCGGTGTCCCACCGCAAGAGTTCACCGGTGTCATACCGATGTCATACCGGCGTACAGTGGGCCAGAATTGCCTCAAATTGTGCCAAAAATATTATCAGACAATAAAAGGGGTAGACAAAGAGCAAAATAACTTATACAGCGTTTTTGAGGCCGTAGAATTCAATTAAAGCATTTTTGAAAATCACGTCATTAAAATGCTGGTTTGGGATTGGTCAATTGTTTTTACTAGCTGTATAAATAATAGAGGTGAAAATACTAATGTGAAAGTCATTATGGGTGTTTTGGATGATATTTTAATTCAAGGAAAGCAATTTTCAAAATGTTTGACGTCATCAAGATGCTGATCTGTGATTGGTCGATTGTTTTTACAGCTGTATTTCAAATTACAGATGAGAAAATACTAATTTGAAAGTCATTATGGAGTTTTGAGGATTCTAAATTCAATGAAAGCATTTTTCAAAATGTGTAACGTCATCAAAAGGGTCAACGGGGCGTGGTCAATTAATTTTACGATTGTATTTTAACTAATCATAGCCGTTTTAGAGCCCTTTTAGAGACTGTAAAATTAATTTGACGCATTTTTAAACTTTATCATTAAATTGCTGATTTTGAAGTTTTCTCACCTGTAAGGCATAATGCTGTGTAGCACAATATGATCAATGTATTAACCTGAGGGCGCTGTGTCATAACCGATAATCCCTAACGTATATGACCGGTACAAAATTATAGCCAAAATTGACCTAATCGGGTACAATAAATTGAACGGGACATGCAGTGTAGCAATTATTAGCAAATAAAACTTACACCTGAGACTCGCCTTCAAATGAATATGTAACATATTTTAACGGGAATTCACGGGAATCATAACTAATTTTCTAATTTTTCCCAAAAATAATGTTTTTGACGTTCGTTTTTTTCACCAAGTTGAGCCCCAATTTCTCCTAGTTAATAACGGTTCAATTTTTGTTAGGTATGAGCACTTGCCTAACAATGGGCAATTAATGTTTCCAATATCAAGTCGAAAGCTTTCTTTTCATTAACAATAAATTACTGTTATTCAAATATTGGCACTTTAGAGAATTACAGTTTTTGACTGTTACCATGCCTATATGACACTGATGAAAGCAATCGAAAATGTTATTATAGATTGAAAAACATTTGTGAGGGTGTTTTCTTCCTGAATCAAATAAAACAAATTAAAATTTCAAATTCATAAATTTTGATTTTTGGCACATTTTGAATCTGTCCTGGCCCACTGTGCGGCGTTGCGGCTTTGCAGACGCCGGTCGACGACCGCTGGTAATGTGACCAGGGTGTTAAGCATACAACCTCTATGGCCAGGTGCAGACTCCTCTATCGTATAGAATATTTGGCTTAGAATATTCTATGCTAACGACAAAATGACGTAGGTCATCGAATAAAACTCTGTATTTTATTCGATGACCTACGATATTTTATCCATATTATTGGTGTTACGTACTCTTTAAGCCAAATTGCTGGAGGTTATTAACATTTACCAAGAACAAAAACCCGATTTGCCATGGGTGACAGTGGCGCTACATTTTTTAGGTCTTAAAGGGCCTAGTATTAGCTTAACAAAAGTTATTTTTTTTTACACAAACGTGTTTTTTTTTTATTATGAATTTGTGTACAGTAATCCTGTACAAACGTTTGAAAAATATCGAATACCTCGGAAGTTCTTGATTTTATTCTTTTTGCTGATGATACAACAATTCTCTACTCGCATAAAAATATCGTAAATGAAATGAGTTTGATAAACAACGAATTAAATAAAGTAAGCAATTGGTTCAAAGCCAATAAAATATCAGTTAACGCAGGAAAAACAAATTATATGATTTTGGGCACCCCACAAATGACAAATACCGAATCATGTGATAATCTGAAAATAGTTCTGAATGAGACCACCCTTGAAAGAGTAAGCTATACTACATTTTTAGGTGTACTTATTGATGAGTGTCTGACATGGAAAAAACACATAGAATGTGTATCAAAAACAATTTCAAGGAACATTGGCGTCATCAGCAAATTGAAATATTCATTACCTTCTAGAATACTTCGAACATTATACTGTTCTCTTGTATTGCCGTATCTTAGCTACGGAATTCTTATTTGGGGAAGTGCACATAAAACTTATCTTGACAAACTGATAAAGCCATAAGAACAATTTTAAATAGCCATTATAGGGTGCACACGCCACCATTGTTTCACAATTATGACCTATTAACTGTTAATGATATCTACAAAGTGGAACTAGGGGTATTCATGTTTAGATTTTCCATTAACGAATTACCAACTTCCTTTAAAGACTTTTTTTCTAAACGCAGTCAAGTCCACGACTATCAAAGAAGACATATCAACAATTTCAACATTACAAACAAGAAGAAAACTTTTTCAGATCGTGCCATTCGGACAACCGGTCCTATTCTTTGGAATTCACTTCCAAATAGTATGAAAGAATCCAAATCAATAAAGCATTTTCGCAAAGAAATGAAAGAATCTACTATTCAAAACTATACTCATGATTAGCCAATTCTCGCAGTTTACTATCTAGCTCGTCGATGTCCTTGTCTTGTTTGTACGTCTTGGTCCTTTTTTTATTTTTACTTATTGCTATTGTTTTTGTTGTTTTTTGTAAGGGGTAGGCTAATTTCTGGCCTCATTGGCCTTCTGGTCTACTCCTCCATTTTGGTTTATATTTCTGTTGCTTTTTGATGTATTGTATTTTTAATGGAAATAAAGATTGATTTGATTTGATATCGTTACCTAAACACTGCTTCACCAAAGTGTTTTTTGGCCTTCTCTTCTTCTTCAAAAACTTCAGTAAGATTTTCAGCCGTCTTAAGGGATGCTAAGTCTACAGTAAGGATTATCGCGTCATACGGGATGTTTTTAATCACTCCATCTTTTGTACGATATACATTGACCTTGAAGTCCTTTAAAGTCTTGGCTAACTCTGGTTTGACATATTTGTCGAAGTGGGCCACCATCGTTGGATTTCCGAGTGCTAGAACATTCCATGCTATGAAAATGTTAAAGAAAAAAGACAAATTAACAATTTTACCACCATACCATTATATGCATGTAAGGTGTGTGTTCCTTAACCATAACCACTGTAAATCTTCACGCCCATATTATGTTTCATTGAAAAGACTTGGTCAACAAAGTGCTGAATTACTAGAATATTTTGTTTAAAATATAATTATCCTGTACCTTTCTATGGAACACTCTCAGACACGATGACCCTTCATTCAAAAAGCGTTTGTAATTTGTTTCCACAAGATCAGAATACCCACCTTAAATACCACTAGGTTCCAGATAAATGAAGTAAATGAAATATAATATATGCGTGAAGATTTACAGTGGTTATGGTAAAATGCGTGCTTTCATATTGTATCAAAATCTCCTATTTGATAAATAAATACTGACCTTGCTGCAATTATTTGGGCATTTTTAAAAACTTCTTTGTTTTCTTTTGGCCTGGGTTTCATATAATTATCGTGATTGTAATAAATTTTCACAGTACAAATAAATAATTTTCATTTGTGGATGTGGCAAAGATATCTAAAACATATGACCACAATACTTACTTGATAGACTTGCGCCAAGTCCTTAGGTAATAAAGTCGCAGGGATTGTCAGGCTCTTGTTAGGTTTAAACTTTAAAAGCCATCTTTTATTCTGTTTTATGCCTTTTTATTTTAAATTCAAAAAATAAATTACAAATACAGCGAGCCAAGGTCTGCACAGTAAAAGCTACCATAAAGTATAGTCAATATTAAAAAAATGGATCAAACAAAATGCAAAAGTACCGACATTTACAGGATAATATTACACTCTTATTTTTTTTTTGTTGAGTAAAAATTTACTCAACGGTCACAGCTCAATTTTTACTCAACAGAGTAAAAAAAAAATATAAAAATCTGGAACAGCGATTAATTTGCATAAAACAAAATGGCTGCAAAAACAGGGGGTGAAATTTATTTAAAAATTGTTACATGTTAAAAACCGTTTCAACATGTTCTTCTCCCAATGAAGAAAAAGAAAAGTATACTTTTAACTATCTCCGACGTTTGGCTAATGAGTAAATCCAATTTTGTAAAAGGTCATATCTGGGGTCACAATAAATATTATGGGATACACAAAATTCAACATTGTCAGATTTTCTCAAAATGGTCTCGAAATTTTCCTTTTGCAAAAGTGTCTACATGAAGTAATAGTATAAAATGCTTAAACCAGTGGTTGCTATGGTATCAAGCAAAACATACCATTACATTGGAATCTGAAACCTCAAGTTCACTTTGATCTGACCAAAGCAACAGTACATCTGAGTCATTGCTAAATATTATTTCGTGTGGATACTTTTACCAGAGAAACAATTTGAGACCATTTAGAAAAAAATACGACAATTTTTGTCTCCCATCGGGCATATCACTTGACCTCAGATATGACCTTTCACGTTTTGGGTATAACTAATTAACTCTGCATCGGAGAAAATAAAGTATACTTTTTTGATTCATCGCAATGAGTGGACCCAATAGAATGTTTTTTAACATGATTTAACTAATTTTGAAATTGTACTCCCTGTTTGGCAAGCATTTTGTTTTATCTAGTTTCTAATTAATCACTGTTTCACCGAGTAGATTTTTCCGAGATTTTTGATATGATTTTTGTATATGTTTATCGGATATTATCCGTTAAATATTTATTTATTTATTATTTATTTATTCAACAATATTTAAACAGGGTAACCCTCTCAACAAAAGCTGATTTACAGTGGGGCCCTGTATACAAAACATAAGGTAAAATATAGAATATCAATTAAGACATGGAATATAAACATGATACACAATATTCAGATATTACTAAAGACAAACTAAACTATATGAAACAAGCAAATAAACTAATACTAAATCGAGCATATAATATTTACAATACTCGAAACTCTGTTATACAAAATATGATTAAAATTACGATTGAAATTTACATTTTAAAATCTTTTTTTGAAAATGTATTTAAAAGACATAAAATTTATTGCGTTTTTCTTATTGCATGACATTGCATTCCATAAACTGCTACCTTTGTAGTGAAAAGTACTTTTGCCATAATTTGTATTGAACTTTGGTAGATAGAGATTATTGGCGACACTTTGCCTTGTGTTGCGTGAATGGACATTATTTACATATTTAAAACGACTAGTTAGATAGAAGGGTGCCATATCATGGAGAGCTTTAAACATCATGCACCCTGTTACGTATAAAATGCGATCACGAACACTCATAAACCCTAATGTAGTTAGCATGTCACTTATATGCGTGCGAAAAGGTGCACCTAAGATCATTCTCATGGCGATATTTTGCAGTTTTTGGATCTTGTTTAAGTTTACCTCACCACAATTGCTCCAAATTAAAAGTCCATAGACTAAGTGTGGGAGAAACATTGTATTGTAAATTGTTACGAGGGAATTCTTAGGTACATATGGTTTTATTCTCCTCATTACGCCAATTGTATTGCACATTTTCCGGGATAAATTTGAGATGTGATTAGTCCAAATCAGATTAGCATCGATTAAAATCGGGTGTACCACCTAAGGTGGGGTTATGGTAGGCCGTCAAAGTTGGCGGGTAGGTGGGGGGATGGTTGCCACCTCGGAAACTTTTAAATCGCCATTTTGAAAAATATCTACATGCTATTAACTGGACACCTTCAGAACATGTTAGAATTGTTGATTCCTTCATTTATTAGCCAAAAAACGACGAAAATCGGACATTTAGAACTTTTATAACGATTTTTTGCCAAAAGTCTATTTTTCCAGTACGGAAATACTTTGTCTGTTCGATTTTCATGATCTTGGATCCAATGGAAAGAGGAGACCCTACCCTATACTATAGTATCAAAACAATATAACTTTTGTGGAAACCACGTGTTACAGAAAAAGGCTTAGGAAGACGAGGGTTAATTGGATTTAATTTTGCAATCGAACATCCAATAACCAAAAGCAAGGTATCTTTATATTATCTTTCAGATGAGACCAATAAATCAATTTTCATTTTAAGACCCTTAAGGTACCTTTCGATATGACGAGTCACATATGAGATGAACCTTATGATATTAAATTGATGCCGGTAATTTGCTTTGAGAACATATGCCACAGCACATTCAAGGAAATGCTACCACATTTTTTCCATTCAAAAATTAAGTAAACTATTAATAAATACATAATCTTTATATTGATAGTTACCAAATAATATTGTATCCTTTTTCAAAACAATATAAGTGTTTAAACCTCGTCTTCCTAAGCCTTTTTCTGTAACAAAGGGGGGTAAGGTGGTCACCACCCCCCTGTGATTTTGAACTTGGGACCCCCGAAAGTTATATTGTTTGATACTACAGTATAGGGTAGGGTTTCCTCTTTTCCATTGATACCAAGATCATGAAAATCGGTCGAGGCGTTACGTAATTATGACGTCACAAAGTATTTCCGTACCGAAAAAAATCGACTTTTGGCAAAAATGACCACTTTTTCAAAAAATCGTTATAAAAGTTCTAAATGTCTGATTTTCGTCGGTTTTTTTTTTTGCTAATAAATCAACAATTCTAACATGTTCTGTAATTTTCAAGTCAATAGCATGCATATAGTTTTCAAAATGGCGATTTAAAATTTTCCGAGGTGGCAACCACCCCCCTACCCGCCGACTTTGACGGCCTATCATAACCCCACCTTAGGTGGTATCCCCGATTTTTTTTCGTCAATATGACTGCAAAGGATGTAAAAACAATTACCCAAAATGCCCAGGGTCGCTTTGTTTTGCGTTTTGGTGCAATCGGCGATCATCCGTTAGGGGGGTGGTGGTAACGAGGAAGACGAGGGTTAAGTTTACATTAATCCAACACTGGAACTCATACCAATATCTAGATTCATATTCACAATCCCGAAATAAATTAGTAATACTCTAATCTGCATTGTTACAAAAAGTACCATTTGGGTTATCTTAAATAAATTGTATTTGTACAGAGAATTATAATAAGACGGCGAAATTGTAACCAGCGCAGTTTCACTTCATCGGTACACTTCCAATTATTTTTTTTTCTCTTTAAACCTCAGAGAGGTATAGCAATTGCCTTTATTCAATATCTTTCTTCTTTATTATATTTCTGTTCTGTTGATGTTTCAATAAAGTGTATTTTACATCACACTTCATAAGCACAAAATTCAGATCTACATAATTCATTTGATATTCCAATAAATCTTAAAATCATCCAAATTTTTCGTCACTTTGTATTTCGTTTTCATTTTTGTACTTTATAAAATATCATGAAGTTTC
>JXSR01S040740.1:8112-29807 GCA_000969725.1 Ophiothrix spiculata | reverse complement strand
TCCATATAAAAGTAAACATTCCTAGGTGTGGATTTACATGTAGAAGACAATGTTTAGGTCTGTGAGAGAATTTTTACCCAAGGGTACAAAAACACTAATTCATGGCCCAATATTTTTGTGACAAATAACTAAATTTTACAAAGAGAAAATTTGAACTATTTTATTTTTTAGCATCTAGAAACACATGTCTGGAACACATTTCTCAATTTTTGATTTTTGACTTACTTTTTAAATCATTGCAAAAGGGTCAGACAATGCATTTTGGACCCATTTTGGTCTTGGCTGAGCTTAAAAATTAATATTGTTTTCAATACTGCACGGATTTAAAGTCTGTGAGAACTAACCAATGGTTAAAATCTCATATGTGTGTTTGTTTTAGTGCGCTTATTATAAATAATGTGTTATTATTATTTGTCTTTTCAGTTTAGAAGAGGAATGCCAACAGTCTTCTTGTAGTCAAACTCTAGAAAGTCGCAACATGGACCTACATGCCTCGTACAAGAAATTTACCGCTGCATTTAATAGATTAGATAGTTATTTAGGCCTTCTTGCGGCAGCTAGTAGCAAGTCATGTGACCATCTACAGACCAATCATAGAACTTTTTTTGATAAATTAGCAGATTGTACACAGAATATATATGATGTTATGAAAGGTTAGTGTCAATGTGTTTTGTTTTACAATAGATTAAGGCTGGAGTTCATCTATCATATTATGAAAAGTTTTTACTCTATAAATCAGCAATTCATTTAAAAACCATGTAAATGTATGTATTACTAATTGCGAATTAACATACTGACCATGATGGAGGTATCAGTATTTGACTAAGTCGTGCTTTTTGCCCCAAATTATTTTAAGAAGCCTAAATCTCGATTTGGTTAAAGTTTGAACCACTAGACTGTGTCAAACACCATTGTATATTCCGTGACCAATGTTCCCGCTAAGGTTTTTATAAAAACCTTCGCCAATTCAAACAATTTTGACAAAGTTGAAGAGGTGCTTACGCCAAAATCATGAGGTGAGGCTAAAATTGGCCCAATAAAACAAGGGGAAGAATCTTTTTTACACATTTTAAGAAACCTTGGGTCGATGTTACTAACATTAAGCGATGGTCCCTAACCCTGTTTTGATCGATAAACTCCAAAAATGATTGCTAATACCCGCTATTTAGCGATCATTTATGGAGTTGGCAAGTGTTAGTGAAATCGGTCCCTGCTGTGCCAATCTTCTGGGCTCCTGTGCCAATGGCGCGCCATACTGCCTTAGCAAGAACACTGTCCGTGACAACACAGATCGTTGAATCAACTGCTTACGGAGATGCTGGCTGATATTCCTTCAGCACCTCTCAGTCTTTCGATGGGGAGTATGTAAGAATCTAATCCAACTTGCAAAAGTAAACTTGGACATCCGTGCTTTCTTGCAGTATCTTGCCTGGTAGAAATCGAGTACAATTCTAGTACAAGATTGGAATGTGCACATTTGGAACATCATTCGAGTACACTTTAAGTACAATTCTAGTATAAGTACAATTCTAGTACAATACTAGAATTGTACTCAATTTCCTCCAGGGTTAATCATTATAATCATAGATGGTCCTGTGCAAACCCAGCATTAACTCCGCCAATGTGTACTTACAGACAAGTAACCAATTTTAACTAACATAGTTTCTGGGATATTTTCAAAAAGTCTAGCAAACTAAAATTCATTGCTGGGTTATTGCAAATTTTGTCTGTAATAACAAAAAATTGTTACCATCTTTATGAATGAGGCTATAACAAATACTGCCACCATACGGTTAAAGCACGGGTCTCGTAATACAGAGGTTGTGGGTTCGAGCCCCAGGCCGAGTGGTTTTCTTCTCCTTGTTTCCTTGGGCAAGAAACTTTACTTGCTCCGTGGTTCAGAAGTCACGTAAAGCTGTTGGTCCCTGTACAAATAGACTCCTTCATGGGGTATGCATGTCATGCAAGTACAGTGTTTCATTGATTGATTGATTGATACTATGAAGTAAAGCCTTGCATTGGAAGAACTTTAATTGTTTTTACTCAGCCAATCTCACATAATTTGTTCATTGTGAATTCCAACTTCATTGCTGCAAAAGCAAATGATTATCACATTTGAGCTGTTATAATTGATGAGATAATGCAAAATGCAAAAAGTAACAGTGAAATGTGTATTGAAACTAGGCTTTGGAAATGTAACAAGGATGTGGGTTATGCAATATCAGGAATTGGCTTTACCTTCATGTAAGTTATTCATGAGCTAGACTACTTCAAAAGACTTTAAAAGCTAAATAATTAATACATGTATTAACAGATTTCACACTAGACTAATTTTATGGTGTCTTGCATAGAGGATGAATCCAAGAATATGCATTAAATTACCATAATTTTGATGGTTTAATCTAATTTGAAGGTACTCATACGCATCCGCAAATTATTGAATTTTTTCATCGCAAAGTTTTAGTAAAATCTATTTCTTTGAAAGTAGATCTCAAAATTGCAATGGTATTCCATTTGTGCAATGAAGTTTAAGTCTGCGATGAATAGGAGGCGCTAGTGAATCGGCCCAGGGGCCAATCTGAAAATAATCTGGAAGTATTCGGTGGCTAGTGCTGGAATTGGTATAAGAGTTGCATACATTCAGGACCATGTTGGAAAAATGTGTAAAGCATAACGAATTCTTGCCACATTAACTCATGTTGTGCTAATATACAAACTTATACTGATTTGAAGATGTCTGGTTTAATTATATGGACCTTAAGTAAGTAAATTGTAATTTACGGAAGGGGTTCAGCCCTGAATAATGAAAAACATAATTTTAGTGACTGAAGAACCATAGTTTAATCCAGAGATCTGAAAAAAAACCAGTATATATTTTTTAATATGAATAAATTTTAGAATAATGTAATTTTTAAATGCCCCAAGCACACTCCCAAAATGCTCATCATGAAAGCACATGTTTTTCATGCTTTTCCATTTAACTTGATCCACACATAATGTCATGCATGATAGTGCCATTTACATGTATTGTAAATTACTCAGCCATATATTGTTTTACTATTCACATCTCATCAGGTAATTTTGAAGACTTGGTAAATTCATCTGAGATAAGAATTTAGCATATGTGATGACTCACCCCGAAATGGGTGAATTTGCGACAGAACACTTTTCAAGATACAGGTGAAAATAGGCAGCAAAAAATAAAGAAAATAATAAGAATTTCAAGCAGATTTTCTGTTGTAAAATTTGATCGCCTTGATCAATTTCAACAAGAAAGGTGTCATTTTAAAGCTTGGAAAATGCTGCAACAGATGATATTGATATCATCTGCAAAGTCCCCTCTTTCGGTGTGAGCCATCACATATAAAAAACGGTGGACATAGTCACACCTCCATGTCTGAATGAAATATTACAAGTTCAATTCTCTATTGATTTAAGCCATTACACACTTTTTCTTGATTTTGGTACATTTTCAAGCTTTATGTATTTCTGTAAACTATAAGGTTAGAATACCAAGTGGAATATCAACTACCCAGGTAATTCAAAACAAATATGCCCTGTATAAATAACATCAATATTTGAATATAGACGTACATAATTTGTCTCTTTAGAAATTAGCTCTGTTTTCAAATGTTTTACGTGTCAATTGTTGGGAAAATATGATTTTTTTATTAACCTACCAATGTTTTGATTTTACTTTGTAGATCTTTCAAAGAATTACAACTACAAAGTCTCCTTAGAACATCAGCTTCCTACAGCAACTCAGAAACTTAGAACGACGGATGAGTGTGTGGTGTCATCGCTTATATCATTGGTCACTTGTACTGGAAAGGTAAACCAAAACAAAATGTGATTGTCCAGCCCATATGAGCCGTAAATGCTTAAATCTTAATTTTGTGCTACAGGTGAAAATATGTGTCAGGGTCGTAACTTGCCGAATTTGATTTTTTGACAGATTCACAATCCTTGTGCTTACTTCAAAACACCAGCAAAAGTTTCATTTCAAGAAAATGATCAGAAATATGTCTGTATACTTTGAAGACAATCAACAGAAAATATAGGGCTTCCTGATCTTTGAATGCGTTGTTCTCAAATATAAATTTTCCCTCCTGGCAACCTTTGACGGACCATAATAACTTCTGTAAATCAAGTGAAGTTCATTGAAGTGTCATTTTAATCCTTATAACATGATCTTTGCAAATATTTAAAAAGGTGAAAATGATAAGAGCGTGCATTTACGGCTGTTTGGGGATGGATACACAGGGCTTCATTTTTGAAAAATGCTGAGGAGCTATAAATTACTCTCCTGAAAGGTTCCAAGGGTGGTCAGGAGGGTGCTTTGAGGTCACACCATTAGATATTAGCTGATTTTAGCAGTTTGAGGTGAGCTAAATATTGCTCTCCTAAGAGACTGTTTAGGCGAGCATAGGAGAGCAATCACTCTAGCTCGCCTTAAAAATGAAGGCCTGAAAACAGATTTAAAGTGGAGTTTCTAAGCAATCTATGGGACATCACATAAAGTGCCATGCCACCACAGAGCTGAATTTTGGGTAATTTGGTCATTGTTGATGAGCAGTTGAGTTACGAGGGATATTCAGTTAAGTTTGTGGCGTGAGGTAGAATGAGATTAGCTACGCAGTTTTTATTCATATGTCATATAGATCAATTTCATTTGTTGAATATTTGGAAAGTTTCAAGTAGATTTCTGCTTTCATTTTTATTTTACAGAATTTCGAAACTTGCTTTTGAGAAGTTTCTAAAAAGCAATAGAAAATACCAAAAACACACATATTCATCTTCTCTCTGACATTGTTGAAATCTGCAGCCCAAATATTTTCATGTTACTTGAAAGAGTAATTTTTTTTTTTTTAAAGTCTGACAGCCTTTCTTTGTTGAATTTGTTGGGTGTAGCACCTGGGAGAAAGATTTTAACGTCAATGCATGGCAGATAAGATATGTTGTTTCTTTACAGTTTTCAAGGCAAAAAAATCAGCTTTCAAAAACCTGTAACTGGCAAATTTTAAGTATATGTAAAATCAAAATATAATAAAGATTTGTACTTGAAAGTTTCCAAATATTCAATTTGAGTTGAAGAACACAACATATTAATAAAACCTGCATAGCTCATGTCCTTCTACCTCAGGCCTCAAGCTTATTGAACACCCGTCTGTGTGAGTTGCTTGTGTCATTTTCAAATGTACAGTTTCCACAATTAAGATGTGATATCTTCTTGGCCACCATCTGCAAAAATCTCAATTTTGTCAGAATAGGACTAACATTTATTGTACCCTGTAAATCAAAATGGAAAATGCTAACTTTACTGCGGGTTTGTAGTGAGCAGTCTCATATGGTCAGCTGCCTAATGCCCCACAACATGCAGGGCAAGATATAAGCGATGTTTGGTTTGGACTAGTGCATAAAGACTACATGCAAGCAAGATTTACAAAAAGATTACATGCAAGCTAGATTTAAGACATTCACCAGGTTGTTATAATATCATGTTGTTAAATGGTCCATAACCCTAACAGAACCAAATCTCAAATCTCATTTTAGAAAATCAAGAAAATGTGGTAAGTCCAGATACGTCACAGGGACCAAATTGCTGCCCTGGCGGCATCTCCACGTTAGCTTGCTACGGGTATCACTCACTTGGGAAACAGGAGGTCCCTGGTTCAGATCCTGGTAAAAACATGCATGTTTTCATCACCCTTCTCTTTTTGAGTTAAGAAATCAGTTAGGGTTAAGCCTGATCAGTCATAAGAACCATAACATAATACATGCTAGCAAGTTAGGATAATATCAACTTAAGCATTTCAGTAGCATCAGGCTAGATATTGTCATATTACGAAGGTGCAAGTGTAATGGTTCAGTATCTCGTCTTGGGCCCAGGTTCAATTTCCCGCCAGAGGAACTTGCTGGAATGCATCTGACAATTTTTAGAATCTGCGGCTCAAAAACTTGGCTACCATATGACATGATGAACATGCTAGTAATTCAGTAGTCAAGTTAGCAGTCCAGTTAGCTCAAACAGTAAGGTGCTCGCTTACGGTGCCAAAGGTCCTGAGTTGAACACCAGTGGTGCCAGAAGTTGAGTGTGCTTGAAATTCCCTAGGCCGGGCAAATAGGCCGACTTCAATCAAGACATCGTGACGTCAGCATGATTAATATTCATACTGACAAAGAAGACGATGATTAAGTTATACCAACATGGCGATCTTCCGGCAAACGAACGAAGACACAACGCGTCATAAATCCCATTTTGAAGTCCACAAAGTACTTAATTGATCAGGTTTTTTTTATGATGATGATTATTGAAGTTAAATTTCAACATTGAATTTCATACGGTAAAACACATTTTTGGAGGCTTATTGGACGGCCTTTGCATTTTACAGGGCGTCCATTTTCGTGATCAACCATCCAAATGACAGTTGGACGTCTCTCTATCTGGCTAAACCCTTGGGCTAGGACATGGACAAGGAATTAATTGCTAATTGTCTTTTGGAAACTCATAAAAACAAAATTTGGCATCTGATGGTTTATATATCAAAGTTCATCACCCCTAGAGATGGATGCTTGGTGTTGACAGGAGCTTACTTGGACGAAAATGGCCAGCGCATATCTTTAAGGGAGGCATAGCGCACTATAAATCCCTAAATTATTTATAAATCAGCTATTTAAGGATTTGTACAATAATTTGGATTACAACATCAAAAAGATTATATCCCTACTGGCCTTTCTGGTGCCATGTTCCAAATTGGACTTAAAGTATGTATTTCGACACCACCCTACTTTTCCAAAATCATATGAGATTTTGATTACAAGAATGCTCATATTTTTCTCATTAGGCAAAAAAGATGTTTGTTTGGCCTTTTCAGACCGACCATAATTTTGAAAATCTGGGAAAAAAGTTTTAGAAAGCCTTTTTTTCTATGCAATTTTTCCAGGCAAATAAATTCAGCAAACCAGTATTTTAATCAGTTCCTTTTATCATTTAAATCATTTTTAAAACATTGATTGAGAGTTAAAAATCTTAAATCATTCATTATTCAACCCATATTTTGGCTCTTGTTTTACATTTGTGCGGCTTTATAGCTGAGAAAAAATACCGCTCGATCCTTCCTCTGAAATGGCATCTATGGCCAAACAAACTATTTTTTTATTTTTGGCCTAACCCCTGAAATTTTCATGCCTATGAACAATGAACATAGCGCTTTCTTAACACTTAAAAATTAAACAAGAAGATAAATGAAGTACAAATTGTGAGATGTTTCAAACACAGGCAAAGATGTAGATCTACCCGCAGTTCATTCCAAAGTTGGCACACAGCAATCTGGAAGGATGATGTCCTTGCATGCACATGGGCAGTTGAGTAGTATCAAGAAAGGGGACTTGACTTGTTGAATGCATTTGGATATACTGACAACAATTTGTAGTCAAATAAAATGAAAGCGGATAAAGGCAGTAAGTTAACTTGCTGGTAGTTAACTTGCTGGTTCCAGTTGTTACCAGAAAATGCACTTTATTCTGTACGAATGAAAGAGGCTATCTGATGTCAGGTACTAATGTCTCCATTGATTCGGCAAACATCATAGTAAATACATATGACAACTTGTTGCCCTTAACAAGATGGAAATGAAATTAGATAAATATCAAGAAGCACATTTATCTTTACATTTATAAACAAGTTAAATGAGCTAAGTCATTCAGTTATAAATAAGATTGATAAGTAGAGTGATTCTTTCTTTGACTGGAAGCCAGTAAAGAGATATCAGCAGTCATTCCTTCTACAATCAAGTGGCAGCTGGATGGATATTGCAATTGCTGTAAACTCGTTATATTGTAAGCGCATGAGTTTCATAAAAGTTACGAGAAAGTTAAATGGCTAAATACTATATAGGAAGGGCGCTTGGGAAGCACTGTGACATGTGTGGTAAATAGATGAATATATCATGAATTCTTATTTTATAAATTTTATAAATTGATTTAGTGCAAGCTTTTTAATGTTCCAGTTTCACCAATAAATTTGCATAGACCTGGTAATTTTCAGTGAAATTGCTCCAGGTTCTGGAATCCTTAATAAAAGCTTAAGTTAATGATCTTGATGATTTGTTCCTCCAGATTGCCAACTTTGCCAAGAGCAATGCCGACTTCTTTGCTGCACCTGCTGCCTATAGGACAAGAGGTCATAGTTTTGTCAGTAAGGTAGAACCAGAAGGCCCGCTTACCTCGCCTGCAGTGACGCAGTTTAGGTCCAAAGCTATTGGATACATCAACTCCTTGTCAAGGGTAAGTTGGTCATAGCCGCTAGGCCATAGTTTCGTTAGCAACACCTGTTGACCTCACCAGTGGTGATGCAGTTTAGGTCCAAAGATAGTGGATACATGAACTCCTTGTAAGTTGGTCATATCTTATATTTTGATGACAAATTATGTAGTTTAATCCTTATTGGTTAGTAGTTGTGAGATTTACTGGCTGAAAGGGACAAAGTTTAATGTAAAACGGGGATAAGTTAAACTTAGAACAATTAAATAGATGAGATGTTCTGTTTCTTTAGTTAGTTCTTAAAAAATACTGAAACACAGCGTGGGTCCAGGAACAGACCCCCTGCTGGGGTTCAGTTGCTGAAATCTAGGTGACTACTGTATTTTGCCTAGAAAATTACATGAGGAATGGTAGTATTATAAAAACATGAGTTGACTTGCCATAGATACGTAGAATCTGAGGTTCCCTGGCTTTCCCTGAGAGCGCCTCCTCCATTCAGGTCTGTTGTTGGCCAGATCTTCTTCCTCTTGGAGTGGAATTAAGGCATCCATTTGAACTTGAACACTCCATCTTAGTGGTTGGAAACCCCTGCCTCTTGGTTTTGAGAAGTCTTGATGGTATACTCGCAGAGGGAGTCTACTTTCAGGCATCCTAACAACATGACCAAACCAATTGAGCCTCCTTTTACTGATTACATCTTTGAGCGGTATAATTTTAAATCCATCATTTACATCTGTGATCATTAGGAACGTAATACTAAACTCTGCTGCACTTTTTGGTTAAGATTGCCTCCCATATATATACCATCTTTACACACGGGCAAATATTATTATTAACTAGGGCATGATACTTTGGCAGAGTGGAAGATTCTAGAAAAAAAAAATCCTTTCTGAAGGAATGACACATATTTGGATGAATGCGAAAGTTACGTTTATGAGAAATATGTGTGCAGAACTTGAAACATCCCTGGAGTAAATATGAAAAGATAAATTTGGGATGGTGATTATTGGGAAACTTTTGAAGCAATCATACAAAGAATAAGAGAGCTATTTTGAATTTATAGAAGGTACAGTCCCGGTCAAAAGTGTTTGCGCACGCTTTAATACGGGCAAAAACGTAATTATTATATTAAACGACCAAAAATTCATGTTTTTTGTAGGTGCCTAATGTAGCCAATATAAATAATCTATGTTTCCTCTGATATTCGATTTTCCATAACCATAAAAATGGCCGATTTCCTGGACCATATACAAATACACCACACACACTTTTTGATAAGTACTTATGTAGTTTATTATTCAATGCTCGTTATCACCGTGTAGCAGTAAAGAACATTTCCAGGTTATAAGTTTTCCAACAAATGTGCAGTTATGTATTTAAACTCCATTTTTTATGTGCAGAAGAAAGTATACAGTATGTTTAGCATGCCATATTTTCAAATGTGGTAAATGCAATTCTTGTTGAGTTTTTTTAGATTCTATGTATGTAAAATATAAATCCGAAAACATGTGACGCAAATGATGAACGGTTCTCGAGATATGGCTGGTTAAAGGTTCTGTGCGCAAACACTTTTGACTGAGAGTGTACGAGAAGTACATTGCAATAGTTACATATGGTATATTTTGTATCTTTCTCCACAGACTTGTCCTGACTCTGTGCCATATGAGAAAGCCATAAGAAACCAGCATGTCTTACTGAGTTCTACAGAGAGTCATGTAGGCCTGTCACAGCAAGTGGCTACAAGTAGTGACAAGATTACCAAGCTTGAACAAGAGAAGGAACATTGGTTACTAGAAGCACAGCTCATGCAAATCAAATATGACAAGGAAGTGCAGGTAAAGATGGCTGAGGGATCCCTTCAGAACTCAACTGGTGGTTAACACAGAACCGCCGGTTCTGGCCGGTTGCTATTGTTCTGAACAATGGCAGCCGCCCAGAGCCACAGTTTCAGCAATCGGTTGAGTTTTGAAGCGGCCATAATATTGTTAACTAATGACCTACCAGTCAATCTAAGAGCATGTTCCCACTGAAGACTGTGATCCTACATCGAGTCCACGACCCTAGATCTGAATCCACATTAAACACAGTGGGAACATGTTATATGTGGTCTCGATCCTACATTAACAATGTGGTCTCGATGTGGGGTCGAGACTACCAAAATTAGGTAGTCTCGATGTAGGGTCAAGCCCAGTGGGAACGCTACACACACATTTAATGTAGGGTTAAATAAATTATGTAAACAATGTGACGGACGTATACAGTAAACATAAAGCATACATGTATGAAAGGTGTTTGATAGTCAAAACTGCTGTTCTTAGGGACAGAGAATTTGATCAAAATTGCATTTAGAATTATGATTCTCTTTGCAAATGCTATGATAGTCCTTATGACTTTTGAGTCACAGTTAAGCTATAGAAATATGAACAGTTTGTACTGCATCCCGGGTAGGCATACACGGGCCGGCCGGCCGGGCTCACGTAGCGGAAGACATGCATGATACGTGGCGGCGATTTCCTCATAACAAAGCTGTCTGATTCTCTGTACACAAGTAATGGTAAAATACATTTTCACATTTGAGTGAAAGTCCACGTACGATGTATTTCAATGTGATTATTTATTAAGTTCATCATTAAAAAGACTGCAGCTTAAATATACCTTAAAATATAAATAATACAACAAGAATATGTCCGATAAAACGTAAACTGATTCTGGTGCATAATTGCTAGCTAGCGAGACAGATAGACCGTGTTTGTCAATTACAACATCCGGGTAAGTGGACTCGACCTAGCATTCAGTCAATAGGGAATTTGACCTAGGATTATCAGTGCAGTGGGAACACGTATCAATGTGGACTCGATGCTGGGTCAGGATATAGGGTCTAACCCTACATTAGCAATGGGAACACACCTGCTTATACAGGAGAGTCAGAGAAACAACTGACTTGTGCATACCCTTAAAAAAGACCTTATCGAAATCCAATAGACATCTCCGTAATGTAGGTCAAATGCACTTTTATTGGCCAATCACATACCAGCTCCGAATAATATTGAATTTCAACAAAATGTTGTGTGTGTGAGCAATTTTGTTTTTGTATTTTTAAGCATATTTAGAGAGAGAAAAATACTCCTATTCAGATACATGGCAAGGTGGACTCTTGTTCATAGCAGTAATTTGTGAACGTTTAAGGTAGTGAGCAGAGCAAATCTCTATTCTTATCGTTGAGACGTATCGGCACAATTCGCCCTTACTTGTCTGAAAGAGCAACATCTTGTATGGTCAACTCTCTCATCACCTCGTGTATTGATTTTTGTAATTCTGCCTTATCTGGTATCTGGTATCGCCTCATTCAAAATAGCGCTGCCTGTCTCATCGCCAAAAAGAGAAAATATGACCATGTTACTCCCATCCTCAAAGAACTTCATTGGCTGCCTAATGATTTTCGTATTTAGTTCAAATTATGTGTCCTTGCTTTCCGTCACTTTTGAAGGCACCCTTCCACCCTACCTTTCATATGTTTTACACACCTATAATCCCGTACTTTACGTTCCAGCTCTCAATGGATTCTCAAGATACCAAACTCAGATCTCAAATCTGCCGGTGAGGGTTCATTTAGGTTTCAATGCCCCACTGTTTGGTATTCACTCCCAAACAACATCCGTAACATATCCTCTCTCAGTCAATTTAAATCCGAGTTAAAAACCCATCTTTTCCGTCAGGCATTTCCTGTTTCTTAATTTTTCGTTGTATTTGTCCTTGTTCATTGTTTCTGTTTTCATGCGCTTCCAGATCCTTTTGGATGATTTTTGCGCTAAATTATTATTATTATTATTATTATAATTATGATAAATCATTTCTTTTATTCTCTAATTATGTAATGATTTGAGGTGTTTCATTGGTTGACTGTTAATACATATCGTTTCTTTGTGAGTTGAATTGCCACTCTCTCTCTTTTCTTACGAAGTAAGGGCTAGGAGAAATGCTACCTTTTGGGCATTTTTTGTATAAAACATCATACTGTTTTCAGTAAAACACTTTTTTTCTGTGTTGACAAGGCAGTTAAGGCTAAATGTTACCCATATTGTGCCTTATCTGTTTTTCGGTTAAAATTTGTAACATTTCCATCAATCTCACAAGCTTCAGCAAGCTTACAATACCTTACAAAGAAAGCATTACTATTTATTTGTAAGAACTTTTTTAGATTTACTCTCTTTATAAGCCCCTTTCCTACATTCATGAATCACCACCATGAATAACACTTATTTTTGGCCATTCTTTGCCACGTAGCACCGGGGTCTCTTTTCTTACGAAGTAACGGCTAGGAGTAAAAATTGCACAAGTTATTTAGCCGAGGCCATCTTTCTATTTTCCTTTTCCTTGATATTGTTTCCATTTTCCATTGCTCCTTTTACTCACCATTTTTCCCCATTTTCCATTGCTCCATGGTTGAAAAGTCCCTTTTAGCTATTGGTCTCCGTGCGTTTGAATCAAGAATTTGGGTGTTGCAAATTATCTGATCAAGATCCATTCTTTTTCAAAGATACTTTAGCTATCATGCATACATTGGGTCTAAAAAAGACCCTTGATTTACGTAACATGGGGAAAATTTGGGGACTGTTGGTTAGTTGTTATTTTGTTAAATGTTTTTTTTTTCTCTCTCTATAGCGTGCAGCAAAACTAGAGGAGGATCTACAGCGTGTTGGTTCTGGAGGTATACGAGGAAGTCCCAGTCAGGATTCACTAGTCAGGAAAGCAATGGCGGAGGCCGTACCAGAGACTGTTCCCACATCATCAGGAAAGACAGCTGAACCCAGTATAGACACATCAATGGTAAGTCCCAGTCAGGATTCAGTGGTCAGGTAGGGGATGGTGGAGGCCGTACCAGAGACTGTTCCTAAGTCGTCAGGAAAGAAGGCTGAACCCGTATAGACAACCTATTTTGTTTTGAAGGCGCTGGAGTTTGCAAACAGCTTACATAAGTACGTTCTTCAGTGAGGGTGAAGCAATGTGATCAAGTTACTTTTGATATACAAATGTAAAAGCAGACATGTAAACCAATCGGCAAAGTGATTCAGAAATCTGAAGCAGGTCTGATCTGAAGTAATCCAAACAGTCTTAATTTACTACTATTCCTAAACATATCAATAATTTTTATACCCCATGTGTATTTTTGTACTATATCAGTGGTTTTAAGTTATTAAATTCATTATGCCGACCAGTGCATATAACAACAAGCTATTGTCAATTAGTTGCCTCCCCAAAAATGACAACAACTAACTTCAAATTAGGATTGCGTCATGTGATATAAACAAATGTATTTTGGAACTCTTATTTTCAAATCTTTATTTTGATTATTCTAAACAGCTTGTGATTTTGTTTTGTGCACAGCTTGGACAATTGGAAGGCATTCCTATGGAGTTTGGAGAAAGTGACCAAACATCGCGAGAAAACTTAATCAAGACTCATTATACTGCACGCCTCGCTGAGGTGACATCACAGAGACAGGTAGCAGGGAGTAAAGCTGTGAACTTTAGTGCCGAGGTAAGTTGCTTGATTTTTCCTACCCGGGGCACTCTCCATTTTCCCTGGTAGGAGTATATGTCTTACAAGCGCCCAGACGACTCATAATGATATCATTTTCAATGTCTAAACAAAATATAGCATGTACATGGTCTGTAATACCCGTTTATAGCCGGACACCGCAATAGAGTATTTCTTTCCAAAGCGGAAGATAGCTGGAGATTTTTGGTCAAAGCAGGAGATATGGCTACCCCATCAGGAGATCGGGAGGGCTAGCTAACAGCGTGAGACTCCTGCCTAAATCGGGAGACTTGACAGGTATGCTTTTAATGAAAGCTTTAATAATAATTGAAACTGTTGATTGGGCAAAAATGTAAACATTGGGGTTAGAGCAAGCAGTACAATGTTGTACTCCTTCAAATTCTTGATTTTAACTTGATCTTGTAAGACCAAGACCATTAAGATGAAGAGAGATGAGACAGCAGAAATATAATAATATTACTTAATTTCTGCATCCACTATGCAATTCTTCAATAGACATTTCCTTATATGTGCATAATGATGGTTTTGAAGTTTTACTTAAACGTATAGAGTGATTAATTGATGGTTTCTTATTAATGCATTGAATGATTAAATGTCATTTCCCTTGTTAAATGTTTTAGTGTAATGCAATTAGGCCTGATCCCACTATGCTGCTGATGCTTTTGTGATACATTTCTGATGCATCACCATTCCTGATGCATCACCAATGGATCAGGAATGCATCGCGTGTGCATTTTGAGAGCACCATCGATGCATAACATATTAGAAAACAATGACCATTGATTAATCTCTTTACAAATGCAACACTAGCCCATCTTTTGATGCTTTCCCAATGTCTTGATGCTTCGGGAGAACGTCTCGAAAGGTATCATCGTCATAAGCCTTTTAGAAGAATGGACGTCACAAAAGGAGAGGACGCTATTCCGAATGGGTACAATTAAGATAACAATAGGAGGCCGTACTTTGGTTTGGATAAAACCCTGGAAACACAAAAGATGTTTAGTCGAGTGTGCAATGTCAGCCATACCTCAAAAAGGCTAATGACGTCGGCTCAACATCATGAAAACATCGGCAATGGACTTGCGATGCATTTGTGAAGAGATTAACCTTGGAAAGGGATTAAAAAGTATGTTGAAAACTGCCAAAAATTCAATGCTATCATTGAATACATGCTATTAATTTCTCTAGATGCACTTGGCCAACTCCAAATGGTCCTCACCCAAGTCCCCTCTTTGTCCCCGCCGAATGAGTTTGAAAAGGGGACTATAATAAAATGGGCTTCGTCCGTGTGTCTGTGTGTCCATGCATCTGTGTGTCTGTGATGAAAATGTTAACCCAAATGTTAACCTACATTTTATCGAGAGACCAAGGGTCGCACGTTCCTGAAACTTTGTGGGTGCACTTGGAGGGTGGGGTCGATTCTTGACGCCAAAAAAATTCAAGGTCATGAAAAGGTCATCAGGGGTCATTCAAGGTCAAAGAAGGTCAAATGGGGTAAACCTTGTTTCCAAATTAAAAAAATTATAAATAGCATTATAAAGATGCATCTCTCCTGGGCTTGCACACCCACCTCTGCCTGGAAATCGTCAACTTTTGGCCAGTGTTGAGTGTGTAGATGGTATAGTTCTCTTAGCCTCAGCACATAGGGTATTCAGGAGTTGATTGATAGTCACTGGGGATGTTGAATCCCCTCCAGGTTCAGATGGTTAGGGAGGAGAGAAGCTGAATTTTCTACAGCTATTTATGAGAATTTTTAAAGCCTAATAATGTCTTAGTTATTGTCCCCTAGGTCACATGACTTCAAATGGGGTAAACTTTGGCCTAATTCGGTGGGGACATATTTTACGTATCGCGTAAACCCGAGTTCTACTTGTTTAGCATATCACTCTTACAATACTTGAAATAATAAAATTTGAAATTTAAAAATAAAATTTGAAATTCCAAGAAAACTCTACCTTTTGGGCACTTTTTGTGTAAAACATCATACTGTTTTCAGTAAAACACTTTTTTTTCTGTGTTGACAAGGCAGTTAAGGCTAAATGTTACCCATATTGTGCCTTATCTGGTTTTCGGTTAAAATTTGTAACATTTCCATCAATCTCACAAGTTGCAGCAAGCTTACAATACCTTACAAAGAAGGCATTACTATTTATTTGTAAGAACTTTTTAGATTTACTCTCTTTATAAGCCCCTTTCCTACATTCATGAATAACCACCATGATTAACACTTATTTTTGGCCATTCTTTGCCACGTAGCACCGGGGTCTGCACTGATTGTGATGATCAAAATAATGGAAAAAATTACCAGATAGGATTTATTTAAATTTGTAATGAACAGACGAATCATAACAATTTGTACCAAGGATGTTTGTAGTACTTTATCAACAGCTTCTAAATTACTATAGTGCAAACATTTTTAATCGTAGATTTAATCACCATCATGGACAATCACGCTTGTTCTTTGAGCAAAAAGTCATCTAATATAATTTATGATTCTTTGCCGTGATATATAGTGACTTACAGTGATAACAATTCTTGATGGCGTCTCATTTTATTGTGATAATTTGACATACGTAGAAATAGTCTCGGAATATATTTAGACAGATTATCATGATTCAATGTGAGTTATAAATTTTGAATGTCATATTGAGCCAACGTAACGTCATGTATGATGTCCAGATAGCGACAGTTCTTCTTTCACCGACATTAGGGTACACATTATATATCTTTTGTCTGAACACCCATTATCAACACTAGTACTATCGGTAATGTAAAAGTCACCTAAAGTTGTGTCCACGCATGAAGTTAATAGTAGTATTATTACTAAACACCTCAAAAATAATAATAGGACAGTTATTCTGACTCCCATAAATCCACTTACACGCCCTCAAAGTCCAACAATATTGACATATGAAAAATATGCAATTTCAGCTAAATATTAAACCCAAATTTGACATCAACACCTTTACCATAGTTTTACTCCAACCGTTTGAATTTTTGATGTCAGTTTTCATTTCTCACATAGGGTAATACACACAATATACAATAAATGGACCAGCTCTACTCCCACTAAATGTGCCGCTTAAAAAGCATACAACAAAATAAAATGTGCGGAGATTTCAATTTCATTTCGTTCTGCGTGACCAAAAAATTTCAATTCGAAATGTGAGGAAAATCAATAGGCAGGGAAGTGTATACTTTTCTTATTGATTTGTTAAATGGTCAGAAGGAAAGACATAGCTAAGTTGTTGAAGACACGTCATTATGATTCTCTCAATAGCTATGAGGGAAATAATTGGATGGTCAATAAGGGCCACAGCCTGTAATGTCGGTTGTTCGCCAACAACAGCGGTCCAATAGAGTAAGGAGTCACGTTAATACCCTACCCCTTCTAGACGTAAGCATATATAACATCGCCACATCAAGATGCGTGAATATGCAATTTGGTTCTAAACAGTTGTTAAAACAGTTAAGATCGGCACACATTAGACAAACACTACGCAATATGAAAAATGTCGATCGTTTATTGTGGTGATGCTCTATAACACTGTGGATATACTCAAAATGTGAGAAATGATAACTGAGTAAGATTTTTCAAACGGCTTGTATAAATTTGGGTTTAATATTTAGCTGAGATTGTATATTTTTCATATATGTCAATATTGTTGGACTTTGAGGGATCGCTCTTGGACTTATGGGGGTCCGACCAACTTTTTTAAGGTGTTTATTATACAAAACATGATTGCAATGCAACTCATATTTTTTCATTAACCCTTACCCTCCTGCGTACTTCATAGTACTACAGGCATAAATCAGGAATTAGCTTAAGTACGAATACTTCATAGACGGCTGATATAAATGGGCAAGGAATTGCTGCTGAGGCAGGCCACGCTCGGTGGCTAGCCATAGCTGGACATTGGATCGGGATGCAGGGGGTCAGGGTTCGAATCCCAGGGGAATCCAGAAATTTTTGTATTACGTATTCGAACTTAGCTAGATTTCCAACGTGCCAGAGTTATGGTTATTGAGTACCATCAACGTGTAGAAAAAAAGAAAGTATCACTTCGTCATGTAAGTGCAAGAAAGTCGTATCTGCAATGGCTGCCTTAAGGGCACAGTTAACCCCTCATTTTCTGAAATATGTTACGCTTTGTAACTCAGCAACCGATGAGTAAATCCATATAAAAGTATACATTTCTAGATTTGGATTTTCATGTAGAAGATGATGGTTAGGCCAATTTGGACCTATATTTGGCAATATTTCAAAAAGAAAGTCAAAAACCAAAAATTTGAAAAATGCGTTCCTAAACATGTGTTTCTAGATTCTAAAAAGCATTCGAGGTCCAACTTTAATTTTTTCAAAATTTAGTTAAGTTGTTTACAAATTAATAGTCCAAGAACAAGGGTTTCAAGGTCCAAAATCATACATTTTGGTCCAAAACTGACCTAACCATCATCTTCTACATGAAAATCCACATCTAGAAATGTATACTTGATTTACTTATCGGTTGCTGAGTTACAAAGCATCAAATATTTCAGAAAATGAGGGGTTAACTGTGCCCTTAAGTTATATTTATTTTATGCCTTGTCACAAGAATGTGAAAAATCCCTGAAAATTTCTCCCTGTCTTATGTCAGTGGTTCTTGAGATGGTTCTTCAGGTGACGGTCCTGAAGAACCATTTCAAGATACACCGCCCCAAGACTGGAGATTATAAAGGGCGCAATCCAAATTTATGACAAATGGCAGCTATTGCAGATACGACTTTCTTGCACTCACATGACGATTAACCCTTACCCTCCTATGTATTACGAAGTACTACAGGCAGAAATCAGTAATTAGCAGTAATTGCTGCTGAGGCAGGCCATGCTCGTTGGCTTGCCATAGCTGGACAATGGATCAGGATGCAGGGAGTCAGGGGTTCAAATCCCGGGGGATCCAGAAATTTTTGAATGACGTATTCGGACTTAGACAGTTTTGCAATGTGCGAGAGTTACGGTTAATACTTCCTGAACTTTTACACATGTCAGTATTTAGTTTGACCTCTTAAGTTCCGATGTTAATGCTGTTTGCTGATGAAGATGGTATTTATTCATGGTACATGGTATCATAGCGTAATTTTGGAATATGGGACGTTTGCATAATTTCCCTTCTGCTTATCTTGAAATGCAATTTAGACCTTAAAAATGTAGACCTATTGCTTTTCTAATAAAGTAAAAGATTGAACTTTGTATAAAAAATACATGGAGCCTACTTTAAAGTCTTTATGTCAGAAGAGGGGGTATGCAAGATCATCTATCAATTTTTTTTGTGTGAGTAACAACAGGTCAGCTTTGAATCAAATCTATACTAATACCAGTGGCGGATTTAAGGAAAAGGGCCCTGTCAGCAACTTAAGATGGGGCCCTTTTTAAAACAAGAAATGGTCGCAGGAGAAGATATGGAATATTTTTTGTTATGCGCGCGTAGCGCGCGCGAAACAAACCCTGGTTAAATCTTCTAATTTCAGCTAAATATTGCATACAAATCTTTAAATTCACGCAAAAAATTGTCAATTTTGACTAAAAATTGATATACAGGCCCTATTATCTGAACTTCGCGCCACTGAAGCGCACAACGTTTTAATTAAACAAGGGGTTATTGAGTAAAATTTGTGTCAGTAACTGAAGGTGTGGAACAATTCGAAGTGTAACTTAAGATTTGTGACGGGGGGAAAGTGCCCCATGACCTCCTCCGCGGCGCAGCCCTTGGTTCCTAACTGGTAAAATTAATCCCATGAAAATTTTCTTGAGTCCAATCTGGGGAAAAATTCTGTGCATGGCAGTATTGTTTTTCTTTCCCTTTTTAAAAATATATTTTGGGCTTTAAAGCAATATTTTATATATTCGGGGCCTGAAAGCAACTATTATAAGGGGGTCAGGAACTGGTGACTTTGCTGGCTCTTAAATCGGCCTCTTCATGGTAAGGGCCCCTACTTGGATCTCAAAAACTTCGAGGCCTCTTTAATCTTTTGAATATCCACTACGATTATAGCTCGCCGAAATTTATGTAGACCCCATCTATGTGAGCAAAATTTAGTTGTAAACCCGCAATGCTTATAAATAATATTTTTTTGTATGGGACTCTGTGGGGCCCAGTGTCCTTCACAGGCCCTTGATGGTGTGAAAGAATGCTGGCGTCTCTATAAAATTGTGAATACAAACTCTGTGACCGATATTTTTTATTTTTCCCTCATTTCTTTTCTTTCTTTTCCCTTCCTTCCTTTCTTTTCTTTCTTTCTTTTTTTTTTCCCTCTTTTTTTTTGGGGGTGGCCCTTGGGGCAATTCTTTTAGGGGGGCCCGGTCAGCAATTGCTGACTTTGCTGACTGTTAAATCCGCCACTGACTAATACCCGAGTTAAATTTACTACTGGTCTTCTTCGGCATATAATCCTTGGATTTGAGTCAAGTTCATAGGGGGTTCCGTTCCAAAAATTGCAACAACCCCCCCCCCCCCCCCCTGGTTAGACGTGTTACAAAAAAAGGCTTGGTTAGACGAGGGTTAAATTACAATACTAATACCGACCACATTTAGTACTTGTACTATGTGAGGTAAGTCATATGGTGTGAACACGACTAAAATATATTAAATTCTGCCAGGTTGGTCATTACATGGTGGTCAGGTAGAATGGACTGTAAATAATGATTGACCAAAGTCAACATACCCACAACATACAATGTTGATAGAGGAATTGACAGAGCTAGGGCAGTTAAGTGCTGTCTGTGTGTTTGACAAGCTTGGGTTTCAGAGGACAAAACTAAAAGGTCTTTTAGCATAGTGTGGTTATCTTCAGATAGGTTATGTGAGAGTTTGATTGCTTACATTTTTGAGTTTTGTTTTTACACCAAGTTATTAGGAACATTACTTAACATATCCCTACTAACAAGATTTCACTTAGACAAACAAGGTCTTTTAAAATGTTAATGATAATAAATAGTAATAAATGCATTTGTAAGCGCACGGAACAAGTGGTACCTATGCGCTGAACGAGGAAAAAAAAAAAGATTCATCACATTGACAAAATTAATTACCAAGTCATTCAGATCATTTCAGATACAGTAAGTAAAGTTATTAATAGAATGTCCATTTGAAGAGATACATCTTTATGGTAGACTGGAATTGTGACATTGTCCTATTATAACCAAGAAGCGAATTGCATAACTTTGGGGCCATGGCAGAGAAACTAAGTGGTTGTCTTGGTTGATTTCTCACATAGCTGCTATCTCGATGATGATCTCAAGAGTGAAAGAAAGCTTGTGGTGTGACTCAAGATCAGTAGAGTGACCAGAGAGGTTTTTGCAAGTCAACAGCAAGATCTTCTTGTATAATTTATTCTTTCACATATTGGAAGCCAGTGAAGCTTGATCATGACAGGAGTGATGTGCTCTGATTTTCTGACCAGAGATACTACATGGCCATCCACATTTTGATTTTGGACACATTAATGCGAGATATGTGATTCAATCCAAGAAGATGGTGCCACATGTAGCAGTGACCCTACATGTTACTTATTTTGATTTGTCTCCTCAGTGTAATATGAACATTTAGACCTAGAAAAAAGTAATATGTAGGCTCTAGTATGCGATGGGTTTCCTGTTAATGGGGAAATTACAAAATGGTGAATCCTACATGTTATTATTTTAGTATTACTTTAATAAGCAACATGTAGATTGTGACATGTGCTGAACTTTTCAGGTTGCATTGCATTTTGTCTTAGTTTTGTGTGTTTTTGTGTGTTTCTATCTATCTATGTCGACCGCGGTCGGAAGCCATGATGAATTTTCTCCACTGCTGTCTGTTTAGCATGAGTTTGAGAAGTTCGTTTTGATCAATGCC
>JXSR01S040735.1:42119-53895 GCA_000969725.1 Ophiothrix spiculata | reverse complement strand
CATGAAGAGTCCCGATGGCATCAGCCCAAGAGGACGGCGGGTAACTGGTGGACAGACGGGGACAGACAAGGACGGACAGTCGCCTCGGGCTATTCCATCCAGACAGTCAGCAAAAAGGAAGCTGATGTCGGGAATAGCTGGACCCAGATCCGGCAGCCCTGTTCCTAAAAAAGGGAGGTTGACAGGAGGTAAGTGATGATCAAAATAACTGGAGATAGTAATGCATTGACCAGTTTGATATTTTTGTTTCTAGTGATTAGTTATTGGTATGTCATAATATTTCATGTATATTTTCTTTGTAATTTATAGCAAATCATCACAGACAAATCATTTGAAGAAAAAACTCAAATCTCACCAAAGATCTTGCCAAGGAGGTCACCGCGTAAAAACCCAGTGGCACCTAGTCCCAGCACATCTCTTGAATGAAGCAACAGAATCACATTCTCTCATGCTAGCTGGAAGCTTGTTCCAGAGCAGGGAGCAACAAACGAGAATGTCCTACATTCAGCCGACTTGAGTCTTGATGGTATTATGCTTAGTAAGTGATATCTAATGCTGAACATGGACTTGCTCTACCAGGTTGATGAAGGGAGTTTCAATCTCACAGGTATTCAGGATTGATTCTATCACTGAGTGCTGTAGCAAATAATAGTCAAATCAAAGGCTGTGAAAGGCAGGGAAAAGCTTGGTCTATGTATTCACCTCATTTGAGTCCTGGGCTGGATTAAAAACGCATCATTCCAGTGTATGCCGTCTTGCATTGTTTTTGTGTCATGAGCTTCTACAAGAGTCTTTCACATTTCTCCATTTTCTCTCTTTCAAAGCTAATTCTTCCTTGATACATCTTTTAATTTCAGCTTTTCCAGGTAACCTGTTTTTCATTGTTTCCCCCAAATGGCGGTCAACTGCCGCTTACTCTTTCTCTGATCAATACCGTTTTTCTGTTTCTGCTGCTTGTCCGTTGTATCTGTTATTGATATATCACACTACACTCTTTCCTGGGTTTGGCTTTATCCGTCTATGGTGCAGCCTGCTCTGGTGTCACCTTGCTCTGCTCTTTTTGAGGATGACTATGACTTCTTTTCACCTTGCGTGTTTTTCCTGTATTATATAAAAACAGTTTGCATCTTATTGAATGAACAAAGTCTTAATCATTATATATCACATTCCATTAATCATAGCTCGATCAGTATAGTGGTGAAAATGTTGCTTATTTTCAGATGAGATTAAATTGTATGATACAACATCCTTTCATGATGCATTTTATGAATATGCCCCCCCCCCCCAAAAAAAAAAAAAAAAAAAGATCTTCAACAGACTAGTAAAGTCAGCTTAATATCAACTTTTGAGATCTATTTTTTTTTTCATTTGTAAAGAAATTGTATTTGGCAATTAGCATCAATATTTAATTATTTTTGTCATATTAAAAAAATCAGATTATACCTCCATTTGCATACCTATGGTGAGGGTTTTGGGGCCTGGAGGCCCTTGCAAATTGTTGCAAATTGTAAAAAAATAGCTGTTTCTTGCAACTTTTAGACATTTACCACACCCACATTCCTCATTTCAACCTTAACACCTACCAAATCCTTGCATATTAATACCTAAAACAAACATTTCTTTGAGCCCCAGCTAGCCCCTGCTGGAAATATCCTGGACATGCCAGTGAGTTCCTGGACTTCAATTGTTTAATAGGTCAAACAAAGTTATCATTTAAGAAAAGGTTTAACTCTCCACTTACATCACTAGCTATTTTATCTTTCTTTTAAATTGAATAAACGTGACAATCATAACATTTCCATGCATATCAAAATTAGTGTTTTTTAAGCTTCATTATACTGACCTACACAAAATGGACATTCGCCAGGGGTTATATTTGCTGTTAGATAATGATTCACAAAATTTAAACCTTCGCGAAATAACCCCTTTTACAGTATTGTAAAAATCACCAGGCACTATTTCTCTCTTTTTTGTTTTTAAATGAATCTGTTAACTTTTGTCAACCTTATGAATACATGTACCTGTAAACATTAATAACAATCATTAGTTGTAAATTGCCAATATCATAGGCACATTTACGTAAATCAGCTAAAATTGGTCCAAACACTGCTTCATGATTAGGTCTGTTAACTTTTCCTTTAAAATAGCTGATTTATATGGCTGTGTGATTGAGTGTCTGTTCTCTTAGTTTCAAATTTTACACTCACCATCACATCAAATCGGCTAAAAATTGGTCCAAACACTGCTTTAAGATTTGGTCTGTAATCTTTTCCTTCAAAATAGCCGATCAACTTGGCTGTATGAATGGAGTGTCTGTTCTCTTGATTTATCACTTGTAAAATCAGCTTGGTTGTTTTTCCACCTTTATCGGCAAAGGCATATATGTAACCATAAACTGTCTTCCTTCAAATAACTTAGATAGATAAGCTGTCCACCTTCTCTAAGTTGCAAAACAATTTGTGATACTACTTGAGACACATTTGTAACTTGAATGAAATGCAATGTTTCATTAGCAGTTCACTTAACCGTACCACATTCGTAAACGGACTCTATCTTTTTCACCTCATTTTGCATTTTCTCGACGCTGCCAAAAACATCCCATCCAGTCTCTACATCAAACACAAGTTTTAGTAAGTGCCACATTCTAAGCCTTGCCGTCAAAAGACATTTGCTTGCCCGAGTGACCAAGAAAACTTCACTCCAACGGAAAGCGACATTCGCTTAACAAATTACACAACATTCGCTACATTTCAGATTGAATTGGATTGCTCCGAATATTTAAAGGTGTGTTTATTTAATAATCTTAGCACTACAACATGCAAAACTGACATTCACTTCCATCGATTGAAACGATGTTTGCGCTATGAGAGCGACATTCGCTCTCCATTTTAGAAAATAAGTCAGAGCGAATATCAAGAGCAAATCTTACTCGGCCCAGCGAATGTCTTTGGACGCCAAGCGTAAGTGTCATTACACTACGTAACGAAAGCACTGTCTCCCTATTGAACCTTGTGCCAATTTTAAGGCCTATGTCCTCAGCTGCAGCTGCATAGTTGACCATGTCTCGTTTGATGTTGTTTACACGTTGCTCATGTATTCCTTGATTTCCCGATGTGGTTGCCATCACTTTCTCAACCTGTTCATATATCTGTGAACATTTATTAATTGTCCTTATTGCAATATCCTTGCTGTTCACCTTTACTTTTGTCAAACGCAAGTATCTTCTTGGCTTCCTATCTGAACCAGATTGGTGAATGACAATGCAATCATCAGCATCTTTGTTATTATCTCTGTTTGTGGTAAGTTTATTTAACACAATTTTTTGCAAATGTGTTAGTGGACCATCAGGCAGAATATTCTTCAAATTTGCTATCCTTGTTTTGAGGAATTCATTCTTTTCTCGAGTATGTTTATAATTTTCATGCGCAAGCAAAGTACTAAATAACAGATTGACGATATCTTCTTGTGGCAAATATTTTTTGATACTAAAAATTACACTTCGATGGCAAAAACGACCTTAGAAATCCAATGTCTTTCAGGAGATTCGCGACTTTCCTCTCATTTTGCCCGAGCAGCCCACATTTGATCCTAGTGTTAGGAAGAATGCTCCTAACTTCCAGTAAGGACTCCTTTATTCTATTCCTAATGTCACCTAATTGGGACAAAAAATATCACAGGTCCCCAAATGAATTATAATTGTTGACGGAACTGCTTCTGAAAGAAGATAACGGCATATCCTATTGCCCACGATATAGAACCTAGAGCCACCATGACCCTTCCACACTGTAGTCCCGCTACCATCCAATGTATGAGGGCCATTTTAGCTTGTATGTGTAACGATGGAATCATCCATGACCCAAGTCCTGAATAGGTCTGAAATATAAACAAACAAATAACGTGGATATTCTCAACTACATTAGTTATTTTATCCTACATTTTATTAGCTATGTATTTGGTAATGTGCTGACATATTTTCCAAAGATTTAAATAATCAACCATTTTGTCAGTCTTAAATATACAATCTAATATATACAAGCGCTCACTTGATCCCAGTAAGCTACAAAAGATGAACCCTCTAAAATCGCAAAATGCTAATTTTGAGATCTGCTTGTTTACACTTATTACACATATAAGAAATCATCTGAGTCTAAATGCATACAATACAATGCAGGCATTTATATAGCGCTCTTACATGAAAACACAGGTATCACAGCGCTTTACAAGAATAAAATGAAACAAAACAAGACCATGCAATAAATCAAATATCAAATAAATATGTCTTTAAAAGAGACCTGAAGGTTGCCAGTGATTGTGCATGACGGATATGGTGAGGAAGATTATTCCAGAGGAATGGACCAGCAGTAGAGAAGTCTTGTATCCTGGGCAGAACGTAAACCGCTTCTGAGCTCCATCTACCCATACTTTTAATTTGGTCATCTGCTGTATAACACTGCACATTTTCAGTGAATTGTTCATCCATAGAACAGATTAATCTGAAAGTGCAACAATGTACAACAAATGTAAGTGATATAACACCCAACCTAACAACTCAACTGCAATGTAGATGGACATTTACCTTCTAAATGTCTCATATTTGAGAAAGATTAAGATTTTGACTTCTTGTCCAACCGAGACGCCGGGGTAATCACTGGTTTATCCAAGCTGCTTCCATCTTTATTGTCCAGGAGAAAATTTTGGCTGAAAGAGATTGTCTTCTGAAGCCGTGGTACATAGGCCAGATTGAAAGAGTAAAATGTCGCTATGTAGCAGCCAAGTGCAGTATGAATTTGATCCGTAATGCAGATTGTCATCTCGTCTGCTACATTTTCAAAGCAGGTCGACTCAAATGGGGTGGGGGGGAGGGGAGGACCCCCAAAACATTATCAAAAAAATACATGATGTAAAAGATTGGTCCAGTAGTGAAAAAGGGTAAAGCATTTTTAAATGCTCTTGGAGTAATCTTACCGCGGACTTGTTAAAAAACAGCAAGGCCTCTGACAAGTTATCTCTGAATACCTTACTGCTGAGATCATTCAAATGCACGTTACCTTTCTTATATAAGCCCGCGATTGATGGATTAATGACATGCGAGTGTTTGATCACATGGGAATTAGAAACATTCTCCCTAAGAAACGAGTGGGCGTACATGTTCAGATCTTGTGTGCAACGCTTGCCTGCACCTGGCTTATTCTACTTGTCATACTTGACCCTTAACAATATGTCGGACCATATGATCCTAGTGTTAGGAAGAATGCTCCTAGCTCTTAATTTCCAGTAAGGACTAGGCTCCTGTAGTCCCGCTACCATCCAATGTATGAGGGCCATTTTTGCTTGCATGTGTAACGATGGAATCACCTATGACCTAAGTCCTGAATAGGTCTGAAATATAAACAAACAAACAGCGTGGGTATTCTGAACTACATAATAGTTATTTTATCCTACATTTTATTAGCTATGTATTTGGTAACATGCTGACATTTTTTCCAAAGATTCAAACAATCAACCATTTTGTCAGTCTTAAATATACAAGCACTCACTTGATCCCAGTAAGCTACAAAAGGTGAACCCTCTAAAATCGCAAAATGCTAATTTTGAGATCTGCTTGTTTACACTCATTACACATAGGAAATCATCTGAGATGGTCTAATGTAAAGTTTAAATGCGTTTGAGCTCCATCTACCCATACTTTTAATTTGGTCATCTGGCACTGCACCTTCACTGTATATAACACTGCACATTTGCAGTGCATTGTTCATCCATAGATCAGATTAATCTGAAAGTGCAACAACCTGCAGCAAATGTAAGTGATAAAACACCCAACACCACAACTCAACTGCAATGTAAATGGACATTACCCTTCTAAATGTCTCACATTTGAGAAAGATTCAGATTTTTGACTTCTTGGCCAACCGAGACGCAAGAGTAATCACTGGTTTATCCAAGCTGCTTCCATCTTTAATGTCCAGGAGAAAATTCTGGATGAAAGAGATCATCTTTTGAAGCCTTGGTACAAAGGCCCCAGATTGAAAGAGTAAAATGTTGCTATGTAGCAGCCAAGTGGAGTATGAAGTTGATCCGTATTGCAGATTGTCATCTCATCTTCTACACTGACTTCAAAGCAGGTCAACTCAAAGACTCCTTTGCTATCCATCTGGATGTACACAGAGTTCAGGTTCTCATCATCCTGAAAATGGGGGGGGGGGGGGAGAGGAGGACACATTGAAAACATTTGCTATACATTTTCTAACACCATTTGTGATTGGCTGAAGCAGTGTATCAGAGAATCAGTGAAACGATTCTTGGCATGATTCTCCTAACATCCACTTTTGGAAATCAATTCCTCTCTTGACTTGTAGAGTAAGTTTGATTCTCACAAGCTGGGGTGAAGTTGCCACCCGCCCCTTTCTATGCAAGTGTACCCACCTCTTCACCTTCATCCTTGAATAGCCAAGTATAGGTTTTCTACATTTGCAGAGTAGTTGGAAATTTCCCATTAATAATGCTGTTGCGCCTTTGGGGAAACGTCAGCTCTATCCTGCTTGCCACTTCTTCATAATTAGGTTTTTCTTTGTGTTCTCAGCAATCAACCACTCTACATGGCTCTGCGTTGTTTGATTATCCTCAGAATCAAGAGAGGGGGCACAGTAGTTAGCCAAGTCAAAGATAGGTGGGTATTTTGCCTCCTTTTTGGATGTCTTTGTTGCCGGTGCTTAAGGCTGCTTATGTTTGCGCTGTTGCACTTTGAGTTATGCACTTATATCATTGTCACGTCTCCTTGCATTCTGGAACTTATACTGTAATTTTGAAACCCAGATTGCTGTAAAATGTGAAATTGAGAAGAAAGTTGCAAGAATTAACATTGATAAGTAGTCAGTAGATCACCAAATTATACAGAGAAAGTGAAGATTTCAAGGTTGAATCATGTGCTGATCCTTCCTATGGACTACAGAGTTATGCTGAAAGACAAACAAAGCATTGGCCACTACATCAAGCAACAGGGAAACTATTCATAACAATCTGGCCAAACATAAATTATCTCCACTTCACTCTTAATTTTTCACTAGGGATGTGGTTCTGAAATAATTTATTTCCTTTTAGAACCTATTTGTTGAAAGATATTAATTTCTTATTGGTTGACATTACAAAGGAGTTTTGTGTGTAGTAGAGGGGTTAAGTTGTCTTTGACTACTATGAATTCCACTGAATATTTTTTTCAGATTTTGGGGATTTTTCAGCTTAATCCTACATGTACCAAGTGTTTGGTATATGGTGTTTTTCCACATCCTAAGAGTAGACGTGTTGATAGTGCTAATTTCTGTTTTATGGATAAGCCTTTGTGGTATGGTGTTCACTCGGGTACCACAATCTACTTGGAAGTTCACTGTTTTATTTTCAGATATGAGAATCATTTCGGCGAAGATATCATAAGTAGGCTTAGATGCAACATTGTTGATAGTAGGCTTATTCGTCACATACGATATTGATATATTCAGTACTACTATCGCTACATGAGTCACTTTGTGGTTCACCTTCATATTCATCCTCACTGCTATCATATTCATGTAGACCTACAGCCTGGGCATTTTGCTTTTGTGTCCTACACATTTTAGCGAAGTGGTTTTTGAATCCACATTTGCTGCATTTAGAACCGTAAGCTGGACACCTAGTCTTGCCTATTTTGTGGGAATTACCACAGTATTTACAGCTCTGTAATTTAGAACTATTACTGCTAGGCCTATTGCTTTTAGTTTTAGATTTTGTTGTTACTAGAAGGCCTATTTTTATTTTTAGCTTTGTACTTATCTTTGTAAGGCCTATGTAATTTTTGAACCGTCCTTTGTTTCCATTTGGAAGGCTCGGACATGATTGTCTGCAGTCTCTGTACTCTTACAAATGTCAATGCATTTTGTCAATGTAAGTTTTCTCTCTTGCATTAGCAGTTTTCTAGCCCGACTACTGCGAATTACGAGCACAATTTAATCTCGCAGGAGTACCTCCCAGAAACATTGGCAGAAAATGCATGTTTTTGCCAAAACTCGTAAGTGCTGAGATATACCGGTCAATCGACTCAGCTTCTTGTTGCTCACGTTTGTTGAATGCATATCGTTTATACATTTCATGAATTTCTCCGATTGCGTATTCATCAAAATTCTTTATAATTGATTCCAGGTCATTCTGTTCTTGCTTTGTTTTGGAATCAAACCCATTGTAGATACTTATGGTCCAATTGTATGTAAAAAAAAGAGGGCTCTGCGGTACGCTGGAGTTTGTTGGTCTATATTGGCAATTATAGGATAATTACTCCATCATTGTTTCCAATCTTTCCATTGTTTTACCTCAAGTGATACCAGATATTCTGGTGGTTGATTCCTGGCACTATTCGTGGTAGTTGCTGTGCTGCTGCCCCACCTTGCTCACCTCCTTGTAGATATGGCCCATCCTTTTTGAAGAAATCAACTAGTGTAATTTCCTGGTTCACATTATTATATCCACCTATTTCAAGACAATCTTCTCAACATACCAACAAAATAAGGATCATGTCCAAATGTTCAAGTGAAGGCCAGATCTGAGCCAAAAGTACGTTTCTTCTTCCACCATACCTACCCTTTTGCATTTAAGAGTTGTTTTTTTAAATGTTAAATGTTAAAAAAAAACATCACCAAATTTTATTTCACTTTCCACACATGCCTCAATTTAATGTTTTCTTTAATTATGTAAACTGTATCAAAAGTATTGATTGTTCTGCGTGGCGTATAACGTTCTAAAAATATCAAATCACAATTTTAGAGTGTTGCATAGCTCATTCTTTAAAAAAATACATACCTTAAGCGAAACAAAAAACAAGTATGTTTCCTGTGGGCCGCGCGCATTTCATTTTGGCGTCATATATTTGGGCATTTCTTTTTTTAATTTTGATATTTAAGAAAAACAAAACAAAAATAGTCAATTTGATTAAGAGAACAGGGAAAATTACAAAAATATTACTAAAGAATTGTTTTCTTCCTAACAAACAATCAAAACTGCACAGGTTTCTCACTAAAGATTCATCACCCATGCAGATTTTCAATTAAAATTTGCCATAGCACCTCTTAAAAAAAAAAAAAAAAAAAAAAAATAGAATAAAATAAAAAAAAATAGAATAAAATAAAATAACAAAACCGCATTTCGCATTTAGGTTTTTTGACCACCCACAGGAAACAAACTTGTTTCTTTTTCTACCTTATGGGGTGTTTGCCAAAAAGATTCTGAGAACAATCATTTGTTTATTCCTTGGCCTTACAACTTATTGGTTTTTGTTTTGCCAAACAGATTCTGAGACAAACCATTTGTTTATTCCTTGGCCTTACAACTTTTACATAATGTAAATTAAAGTTGTCATTCGAGATTTTGCCTCATTCAACTGCAGTTCTAGGGTTATAGGCAGTCTCCTAGCTTTTAATTCTTACCACCTGGTCCAGGTTCATCTGCTGGTTTTCCATAGATCGTTGAGTTGTTGTTCCCAGTGATGCTTGCTGTTGTGTCTGGTGTTCCTGCTGAGTTTGTTGTTGGCCGGTGAGCCATGCCATCTCTATCTGTCTCACCATGAATCCAAAGTTAACACCAAAATTGCAACAATCATAGATTAAAGAATGTGGTTTGACTAGACAAGTGGCGCGGCAGCAATGTGTTTCGGCTATTACTGACGATACTAGCCAGGGTATCGACTGCGCCGAGGATTGAGTAGTCACAGCAGAGAAGCACATGAATGCTTCCTGGTGGTCATGGGTGTTCTGTAATAGCTGTGGTTTGCACTGCGACATCTACATCCGATGGGGTATATTGGGTAATAATAATCTGGGTGCATCATCATTGTTTAGCCCTCTTTCAGATCACCTGTCAATATCAGAAACAGTAGTATTGGAGCAGTTAGTCCAAGGTGGGTGCGGCTTGTATCATACACAACAAAAAAGTATATGAAAAAGTCCTGATATTGGGGCTGACATCTGCCTCTGCGTCTTTGTAGATAGTGCAATCACAGGGTCATCAGCTTCCATTGTTAGATTTCTATGTTTCCCCATGAAATGCTTGAGAGCAAGATTTATGATGTCATCTTTCTCTTCATCTGTCCAGGCACTGAAGTTGTTCCCTTTGATTAACATTAAGTCCTCCATGAACTGGTGCTTCATTGAAAGCCTATAATCCTGTTACTTTTTTAGTCTGTTTTTACCTTTATTTCCTTGCCTTGACTCTTTATGCTTATCTTTTATATAGTTTCTTGTAAATTAATGCCCAATGTGTGGCCCAAACGATCCATTGCCAATCACTCATATGATCCATTGATTCCAATTGGTTTTTAATAAAAGTTTCAAAACAGACCATAAAATCAGAACTATATCAAAGTCACAAGTTTTCATTTGTGTTCATCTAATATGAAATGTTGTTTTTTTCACTTCTTTATCTTATTTCTGCATGTTCTTCCTGGACAATTAGAACAAATTACATCCTCATTTTGTGGCGGTCCTTTGTGGCAGATCTTGGCACAGAAGTCATTTACTGCAACAAATCTGGGAGGGAGTGAAAACATTTTGTTTTTATGTAAAACAAATTTTCCTTCAACTCATAGCTTTTCTTTAGTAATGTCAACAACTATTTCTGTATTCAGATGTTACATCACATTGATAATTTCATGATTGTGTTCTATAATCACCAACACACACGATATGTTAGATTATGATTTGACATTTATGGAAAGAAAATATGGCAAAACTATCGCCCTATCAGATTCTGGCAATCAGTGTTACTGTGTGACATAATTTTCCCCCATATTATATTAGATATCATCACAAATATCTGACCCTCAGTGAAATCTCTCTTCTTTTTTTTTATCTGGTAATCCTCTTTAAATGTTTTTTTATCTTGTAATCCGCCTTAGAAGCCTGTAACAAATTGATAAAAACAAAAATTTTAATACCGGATGACATTAGCTGGTTCCACACTTCCTACCCAAAGCTAAAGTTTCTGTGGCTGTATTGGTAACAGGGTTTTCCAAGGACAGTTGGCCGAGGGTAGAGGATTTTACACAATTAGCTTATCCAAGATTTAAAGTTTCATGTACTTCCCTGCCATCTTGTAGAATTTGTTTTTTATTTAATTCATTTTCTAATCAAAATGTCTACATTCTCTGACCCTGGGATTCATTCGAGCTAGCTGGAAACGTTGAATATCACCCTGGGCTAAAGTTGTATCAATTATTTTTTGAAGAACATTTTAACTTTTTGTAATAATATGATAAATATCATACCAAGTACACAAATTTGTGTTGCAATTTACATCTACTTTATTCCGTCGGCCATGATGTTTATTTATAGAACATTACGAGCGTATCCATGTTATGATACGGCATTAGACCTGGGCGGTAATGATATCGCCACACCCTTCCTTTTATAGGGAAAGGTTACTTCATTTATGCAATCACAGGCATGTAATGTATTGCAAAAGGTTGTATGCATCATGAAAGTGGTTGGAGCTAAACTTGGCAAATTTAACACACACATTTTTTTTCAGATTGAACAATACAAAAGATAACTGAAATACAAATGTACCAAACCTTTTTCCAGTGGCAATCTTGCACTACTACAAAAAAACAATAAACAAAATTCAAGTGCTTATCTTGCACTTTAGTCAGGAGGAATCATCGCCACAGGGTGGAAAGTTAGTACAGACTTTTTTGTTGATTGATTTGAGATGATATATGCCTAAAGTAATATATTCTGGAGGGTGTGTAAAATTTTGCCTC